>JAUTDX010005300.1:0-26469 GCA_030844895.1 Ambrosia x helenae | reverse complement strand
AGATGCAACACTGGAACGAAAGAGCGAAAATACCACAAAATAAGTGTTCTAATTATGTATGTTGAGATGAGCTACATCTATGTTAAGTAAAATGAAGTTTATAGGTTAGGTTACCGTACGAATAGAATTATCTTACTAAACATATGACGTGAGGGAAAAAATGTTATTGCCGTAATCGAGTCATTACATCCACCTCCTTTTTCCATGCAATGCATTACTCTAGAGTAATTACTCTAGTTATATATTTCTGTACGGTCATAATACAGTTACATAATACGATAGCTGTAGAATTACTCCAAAGTAATTACTCTATCTATGTGTTTGAGTTATAATAATTACTCTAGTTATATGTTTAAGTTTAATCGGAATATAGCTACATAACTATATTGGTTTCAATAATTACTCAAAACTAAACTTTGTTGTAGTGGCTTACCCTACCTTAGCTTTACTATTGGTGAGATTAACTGAGTATGATAAGGATCACGACGACAATACAATAAGGTATATACGTAATGAAAATAGCTCCATTGATGACAAAAAGGCCTTGGAATGCCAAATCTATACATAGGAGCATGGCACCCTCTTATCCTAGTAATAACATTTTCAATCTTAGACATTTCAAAGTCACAGACACACTATGTTAGCTTCCTCATCAGATTAATCCAAACACTATGATAGTGGCCACAAAACCTATAGTCCGTTGAGTTTGAAATTTTGAGTGCACCTTGTCTAGACGAGGAACAAACAAGGAGTGCAAATCATCTTTTTTCTTTTTGTCCACCTCAACTATTCGAAATTTCGGATGACACCGTTAAAGATACTCTAATACATCTAAAACGCATGCATATTTTTTGAGTTACATATTAGTCTTGTCTTTAAGGGCATGCCGTATGAGCAATCTGTTAGACTTTTACATAATTATGGCCTAATTGATCATTTATTATTTAATTAACCAATATGATGTTACTATCCCTACATTAATTATAAGTCATTATTATGTTAATTATAAGTCATTATTTGATGGGAATAATGGCATAAGTTAGAATATGTAGGGGTTGCCCTTTTGGTGTCCATAATAAGTGTCATGAGAGACTTATAAAACACCATATACAAGAACACTCTCATACACTCTAAATAATCCATCAAAAAGAGAACCATAAAGTGGAACCAAGAACATTATAACGAAATCATGGCTGCATCACCATCCGCTAAGTTTACCATTCCCACATGTAAGTATTTCTCATTTGACATTTATATTTATTGAATAAACATGATTAGGTTCTAAGTCTTGACCCATGTTTAAAGATATAATCAACATGTGGTATCAGAGCAATGTTGATTATATCGGTTCAATCAATTTGTTGTCATGTATTATGTTTTCCGTTTCCTGATCTTCTATACAAATTGGTTTTGAAACTAAAATCAAGTAAATCAATTTGGAAATTGAATTAGGGATTATGATTAGGTTCGGATTAACTGATCAATTATGGATGTGGTGGCTTTTGAATCAAAGAAATTATTTTAGTTTTAAAGCAAATTGATTAAATTATTTCCAATAAAATCGATGGAATATAATTTGAAACAAAGAATTGCTACTGTTTTTTTTGCCTATTGAGTTTCACATATTCAGCCATGTTGCAATTCTTATTTCAATTAAATTAATGAGTTATTCATGTTATTTTTTTTTTTTCCTTTTACGACAATAATATCATTACCAGCAAGAATCCATTGGATGAATATTATTATTATTTTACATTCTTATTCTCTTATTTAGTTTCGTATTGCTATGGATAATACATATTTGTTGGTATTTGATAACCATTTTGGTATATTTGTTGAACAGTGACTAATATGTGAATGACATAAATTTTACACTCATTTACTCATATGTCTTGTAAGTTTTGACATAAAGTAATTAAACTAACGAAATATCATTTGATTTGACATTAAAATTTTAAACAATACCATGATGCGTATTTTTTTAAAATCAAATGTTACTGGTTTGATGATACACATAGTGAATTATTAGCATGATTTACATAGATATTTCATATCTTGCCCAAAGGTGTTATGTCATATTTATGTGCTACTTTATTAGTTATGTATGTTCATAATATCTGAATTTTGGTCAAAGCCAAAGCGAAGCCAAAATTTAGGTAGAACATTAAGCCGTTTCATAATTTATGTATGTTTATAATGTCAAAATTTTGGTCAAAACCAAAGCGAAGCCAAAGTTTTGACAAGACATTACGTTGGCTTACTATTTACATACGTTCATAATATCTGAATTTTGGTCAAAGCCAAAGCGAAGCCACAATTCAGGTAGAACATAAGGTTGGTCTATTATGAATATTCATAATACATAAATTTTGGTCAAAGCCAAAGCGAAGCCAAAGTTAATGTAGAACATCAAGACAATATATTATTTTTATTTACGTTCATAATGCCTAAATTTTGGTCAGAGCCAAAGCGAAGCCAAAATCTTAGGTAGAACATTAAGTTAGTCTATTTTTTTGGTGTTATAATAGACTTTATCTTCAATGTACTTATTTCGTCTACTTTACTTGATTACCCCTAATAAGCTTACTTCAATTGTTTTATTTGTATTGATCTAGCATCCACTTTTAGTCCTACTCTTGGAATTGAACTACTGACTGGGGCAAACTTTGCCACATGGAGGGATACGGTTAGACTTACTCTTGGGATGGTGGATCTTGATTATGCCCTGAGACATGACGCTCCCGCTGCTCTTACTGCTGAAAGCACTGCAGATCAAAAACTAGCGCATGAAAAGTGGGAGAGGTCAAACAGAATGTCTCTCATGGTTATCAAGAATTCCATCTCAAGTGCCATCAGGGGAGCTATACCTGATTCGGAGAATGCCAAAGAGTATCTAAATTCAGTTGAGGAGCAATTTAGGGATCTTCTAAAGCACATGCGAGTTCTTTGATTCTAAAGATGCTCACCTCAAAGTATGAAGGGACTAGTGGTGTGCGTGAGCACATAATGATGATGAGTGACATGGCCCATAAGTTAAAGGGATTAGACATGGAAATAAGTGATGGTTTTCTAGTGCACTTCATTATGACTTCTCTTCCTGCACGTTTTAATGCTTTTAAGATCAACTATAACACTCAAAAGGATAAATGGTCAATGAGTGAGTTGATAGCAATGTGTGTGCAAGAAGAAGAACGTCTGAAACTAGAACAACCAGAGGTTGCTTACGTTACTACCACTAAGTCAACGAAAAGGAAGGGAAATTTTAAAGGCGAAAGTTCTAAAGTCCAAAAGGCTAATACAAGTACTGTGTCCAGCCCTAATATCTCCAAGGGTCAGTCTCATTGCAAATTCTGCCATAAGAAAGGGCACATGCAACGAGATTGCCCGAAGTTCAAGGAATGGCTGACTAAGAAAGGTACAAATGCATTTATGATAATTGAATCCTTTAATATTAATGTACCTATTAACACATGGTGGGTTGATTCTGGTTCAATGGTTCATGTAACCAATTCCATACAGGGATTCCTTACAATCCGGAGGCTGGAAAGAAACCAAAGAACACTTAGAACGGGAGGAGTGGAAGAACTTGAAGTTGAGGCCGTAGGAACCATGCAACTTATTATGAAAACTGGTCATTGTATTAAACTTTATGATACATTATATGTACCGAAAATTACTCGGAATTTAGTATCAGTACCAAAGTTAGACAATGATGGTTATGAAGTTTTACATGGGCATGGAAAGGTCACTATTAGTTTAAATTCCCAAGTTCTTGGTTTTGGTCATCTGGATGGAAGTCTCTATAAGTTAGAACTAGATGATAGCTTTTCAAAATCATTGTTGTCATATAACGTAAATGAAAACATCAATAAACAAAATCGAAAACGAAAACGAAAGCATGATTTGGAAACATCATCCAAGTTGTGGCATGAACGTTTAGGCCACATCTCACGAGACAGAATGTCAAGGCTCGTGAAGGATGGTGAACTACCAAATCTTGATTTTAGTGATTTTGGAACATGTGTTAAATGTATTAAAGGCAAAAAGACAGATAAGAATAAAAAGGGTGCCACAAGAAGTTCTGGATTATTAGAACTCATACACACTGATATTTGTGGACCTTTTTCACCTGGCATAACTGGTCATACGTCTTATATTACTTTCATAGATGATTATTCTCGGTACATGTACTTGTATTTGATTAAAGAAAAATCTGAATCACTCGATATGTTTAAAATCTTTAAGGCTGAAGTTGAAAATCAACTTAACGTAAGATAAAAGTCGTGAGATCAGATAGAGGAGGCGAGTATTATGGTCGACATACAGACATTGGTCAAGCTCCTGGTCCTTTCGTTAATTTTTGTAAGGAACATGGGATAGTGAACCAATTTACCATGCCGGGTACTCCTCAGCAGAATGGTGTCGCTGAGAGAAGAAATAGGACCCTTCAAGATATGGTAAGGAGTATGTTGGCAAACTCGAATTTGCCAAATTTTTTATGGACTGAGGCCTTAAAGACAGCTGTTCATATACTAAATCGGGTTCCTTCAAAATCTGTCCCTAAAACTCCTTTTGAGATTTGGACAGGTAGGAAGCCAAACTTAGAGTATATGAAAGTATGGGGTTGTCCTGCCGAGGCTAAACTTTATGATCCTGTGAAAAAGAAACTTGACATGAGGACCGTCAGTTGCTACTTTATAGGATATCCCGAACGATCAAAGGGGTATAGATTTTACTGCCCTTCACATGTTACTCGCATAGTAGAAGCTCGAATTGCTGATTTTCTAGAGGACTCTATGGTCAGTGGGAGCAGTGAAACTGAAGTATTTGATTTCCAAGAAGTGCAAGAGGAGGGGGGGACGGGTTTATCTCCTATTACACCTCTTGTACATAGCACTGCACCACCTTATGTTTCCTCAGAAAGTAATGCTCTTGACATTCCTAATAATGAAGGCACATCAAACTCACAAGAGCATAACCAAATCCCTGAACCAGTTAATGAACCTGTCGAACCCGAAAATCAGCTTAGGAGGTCATCAAGGCCAAGAAGGCCCACTAACTTTGATGATTATGTAACATACCTTAATGAAGCTGATTTAGATTTAGGAAAGTATAATGATCCAACCTCTTATAATGAAGCCATTAATAGTGACAAATCTTCTGAATGGAATATAGCTATGATTGATGAGCTTGAGTCCATGAAAAAGAATGGTGTTTGGGAATTGGTTGAATTACCCAAGGGTGTGAAACCCGTAGGATGTAAATGGGTCTTCAAAACCAAATTAGACCCAAATGGAAATGTTGAACGTTATAAGGCACGATTGGTTGCTAAAGGCTATACTCAAAAAGAGGGAATTGATTATCAAGAAACCTTCTCACCTGTATCACGGAAGGATTCTCTGAGGATCGTTATGGCATTAGTAGCTCATTTTGATTTGGAGTTACATCAGATGGATGTCAAAACCGCTTTCCTTAATGGTGACTTACATGAGGACGTGTTCATGACTCAACCTGAAGGCTTTAAACCTGAAGGTCAGGAACACTTAGTCTGTAAGTTAAGGAAATCTATATATGGGTTAAAACAGGCATCACGACAGTGGTACTTAAAATTTGATGAAATTATGAAAAAACAAGGTTTTGTCAAAAATCAAGTGGATCAATGCACCTACCTCAAAATGAGTGGGAGAAATTTTGCTATACTTGTCCTTTATGTGGATGATATCCTTTTGGCAAGTGATAGTTTAGATTTGTTGCATGAGTCAAAGCGATTACTTTCGCAAACATTTGACATGAAGGATCTTGGGGAAGCCTCTTATGTGATAGGCATCGAAATACACCGAGATCGTACTAATGGGATATTAGGTTTATCCCAGAAGGCTTACATCGATCATGTTCTTGCACGATATAACATGCAACATTGCTCTCCATCAATAGCTCCAGTAGTTAAGGGAGATGTTTTTGGGTCTTTTCAATGTCCAAAAACAGAGGTAGAAAAAGAGCAAATGAGATTGATACCGTATGCTTCTGTAGTTGGAAGCATAATGTATGCTCAAGTCTGTACTCGTCCAGATATTGCATATATTGCTGGAATGCTAGGCCGCTATCAATCTAATCCCGGCCTAGATCATTGGAAAGCAGCAAAGAAAGTGTTGCGATATCTACAAGGAACAAAAGACTATAAATTGACATACAGAAGAACTGATAACTTGGAAGTAGTGGGCTATTCTGATTCTGACTTTGCTAAATGCAAAGATGATAAGAAATCAACTTCGGGGTACATCTTTATGCTTGCAGGCGGACCAATTTCATGGAGGAGTCATAAGCAACAGTTAACAACCACCTCAACAATGATGGCAGAATATGTTGCAGTGTACAATGCAACGTGCCATGGGATGTTGTTAAGAAACCTCATCACTGGACTCAAAGTTGTTAACTCCATATCACGACCTTTGAAGATTTACTGTGACAACTCAGCTGCTGTTAGTTTCTCGAACAGTAACAGTTCGAGCGGAGCTGGTTTATATCTTGATACAAAGTTTTTGTTCGTACGAGAACGGGTAGAGGAAAATAATCTTTGTATCGAGTACATAAGCACAAAAGATATGCTAGCGGATCCGATGACTAAAGGTCTACCACCCAAGACTTTTCAAGAACTTATAATGAGAATGGGTTTTAATAAAGACCTAGTGTAATAGCATATAGCGTGTATGAACGATTATAATTTCCTCAAATGCTTTGTTTTGTCTATGCTAATGTTTGTGCGCACCTTATCACTTATGGACAAAACTTATGCAAGGGTTTTATTTTAGTCATTTTGGTTTTATGATTAAGTGTTTTGTATTGAGACTTTAGCATGACTGTTGGGGGTCTCGAATTGTCTTCAATTCGAATGATTGTAACTATCTGCTATAGTTCCAACATGAAACTTGATGAGTGTTTTGACTTGGCCAAACTTACTTAAACATTCATCATAAAATGATCAAAATCGGCCAAGTGGGAGAATGTTAGACTTTTACATAATTATGGCCTAATTGATCATTTATTATTTAATTAACCAATATGATGTTACTATCCCTACATTAATTATAAGTCATTATTATGTTAATTATAAGTCATTATTTGATGGGAATAATGGCATAAGTTAGAATATGTAGGGGTTGCCCTTTTGGTGTCCATAATAAGTGTCATGAGAGACTTATAAAACACCATATACAAGAACACTCTCATACACTCTAAATAATCCATCAAAAAGAGACACCATAAAGTGGAACCAAGAACATTATAACGAAATCATGGCTGCATCACCATCCGCTAAGTTTACCATTCCCACATGTAAGTATTTCTCATTTGACATTTATATTTATTGAATAAACATGATTAGGTTCTAAGTCTTGACCCATGTTTAAAGATATAATCAACACAATCTTTACCATGAATATAAATATAAATATAAATATAAATATAAAACAAACAGAAGGATACGTCTAGAGACAGAGATACTAACATCCTAGTAATTATAAATATAGAGTATTACTATGACACTCTACGTGTTTCCTTGTTTATCATTTGTTTAAAACTCAAGGTCACCACATAATCATATAACTATAAATATGGTCACATCCATGTTTACGTTTAAAATATATAAAGTTGCGTACGCTATAATAACATTTATGAGATAAAAAGAAAAAAAATGAACTGAATATATGAATGAATTTAAAACACGTACGTATTACTAAATTAATGTCTTAACTCTTGGTATGTCATAAGTCAAATGCAATAGGGTTGTAATCTATATTTTGGGTTCCTAGCTTGGGCTACTTTTCGACTTTTGGAAAAAAAATTGTTTGTATTATGTAATTTATATATTTCGGTTACTTGGATTATACAGTTGGGGATTTGATTTGTGCCATATTCATGTAGGATGTATCGTATATATTATTACTAGCTAATTATCCCGGACTGAAAAATCTAATATGACTTAATAAAAAAATGATAAAAGAAGAAAACCTGGTTAAAGCATAATTAAGATACGAACCTTAATCGATTTTATCTGCTTGTGCACATGAATCACCATGCGTCTTCTGATATTCATCCATCACCTAATCAACATGTGCATAACAAATTTATTGTATGACCAATTAAAGAGCATATAAAACTATTTAACTGATATTAAAACTTAAAATACAATCTATTATATACATAACATAACATTTCTTAAGACGACCTGTATTAGAAAGCCTGCAATTTTCCACATTGTAATAATTATATAGCAATCAAAATCAGTACCTTAGCTATCCATTATGTTGATAACTTACGTTTATACAACCAGGGCCAGCCACAGAGCACGATTCTATCATGTCAGACGCTGGAAGATTTCGCATGATTGTGTACATGTTATAAAGAGCATATAAAAACATTTAACAGGTGTTAAAACTTAAAATACAATCTATTATATACATGACATGACTGTGAAACAAAGCTCAAGTTTCGTCAAGGCGTGGCTAACCAGCAAAGACAACATCGCATATGAGGTGCAAACAACAATAACAACTAAATCGAAAGAACAAAAAAGACCATATCGTTACCTTAAGCGAAATCTACGTTCAAATCACGGATACCGGCGTATGAGAGAAATTTCTGGTTCCGTCAGCTTTCTTTAATCACAACATCAACACACCCACAATTAATAAAAAATAAAATCAAATTAAAGTTTATTAATTCAAATAAAAGTCAACATGGAACAACATACCTAAGCGACTTGATTAAGATCCTCAAGAAACAACATGATTGTAAAATAATGATTACCAAATCAAACCCTCTCTAATAGATCCCAATTTTAGAACTCTCAAAAATTGAAAGATAAAGAACAAAGTTGCAAATAACATTCAATCGTTTACAATCAATCAATAAAACAAATAGCAAAAAAACATAAAATGCTTAGATTGCTAGATCCGAACAAATAATAAACATCGGTTAAATAATTCTACAATAATAATTTTAATTTTTTTATTATTATTAAATCTAAATGAAAAAGACGTTTTTATAATAAGAAACAATATCATATGAAAAGATAAAAGATTTTGAAACTTAAAAATATATAAAAGGAACATTGATGAATGAATAATTTGTGATATAAATATTTTTTTTTAAATTCCCACAAGAAGCCACGTGGTACATTCAAATAGGGAATGAGGCCACCAATGAATGTCACGTCAGTAAACATCAATTCTTTTATATATATTTATAGATTATAGATAATCGGTTTTGTAAAAGCCATACTAAAGTATTTTCGTTAGATTAAATATATTATCGTTATTTACTTTATAAACAAAGTAGAGGAATTAAATTTTAATAATTCAAATTTTGTCTCGTTAGTCGGTAATAATATGTACTTAAAAATTCTGCACAAAAGTCCCAACTTTCAAATAATTTTCCTCTAATCAGCTTTTGTTAACTGAGAAGTAACTCAGTTAACTGAGAACTAACCCGCTTAACTGAAAACTAACCCAGTTCGTGGATGATCTTGGGTGAATTAGCCTTCAATATATTGTTTTTGGCGCATAGGGCATCGATCTCGTCAAACTTGCTCAGAAAACAAGGAAACAATCGATTTTGACAAAATTAATTTGGCGGGGGGAGGGGGTTCGTCTCTATTTCAAATATACTGACTTCTAGGGCAATTTTGGGGTATCCTCCATAGGGGAAGAGTCTTGAAGCATCTAATTGAAGATTCTAACCCCAAAAAACAATAGATTGAAGGCTGATCCACCCAAGAACATCCATGGGTGTAGGGTTTTAAGTTTTTAGTGTTTTAATTTTAGCACGTTTGGTTTGAAACATAAACTTTGGTAATCATTTGGTTGAAATTGTTTAAAGTGATTGTTAGTACTGTTATGAACTCATGATTGTTAAGATTTATTGCATTGACATTGTGAGATAATAATTTCTATTAGTTTAGATTCATAATAAGGTTTGTTAATTGTTCTTGGACAAAATTGCAGAAAATGTCCTTTATGTTTACCTAAAGTTGCAGGTTTAGTCCTTTAACTTTAAAAGTTGCAGGATACCTCCTTTATCGAAGTTTTTGTTGCAGGAAACATCCTTTAATGAACTTTTGGTTGCATAAACGACCTTTACCACTAACGATGTTAAATTATCCTGTTAAGTTACCCTCACATGCCAAGCATGTGAGGGTATTTTCGTCAATTTGTATTTAAAGGACCTTTTCTGCAATTAAAACAAAAATAACAACATAACAATAAAGGAGGGACTAAACTTGTCAAAGAATTCAGAAAAAAGGACCTTTTCGTCATCTTCTTCCCTAATCAACATATGAACCCTAACCCTAAACCAAAATTCAATAATTCGATCTAGGCCTTATGAGCGTCCCGTATTAGAGGGCTTTTGATCCTAGACACCAAAACAACAAAACGGCAACAAACAATTGGAGTTACATGATGTTTTAGAGTTCGAAAAAGGGAGTTGCAGGTCCGAGCGTAATACCGCAAATTAGGACTCTATCACCTTGGTGCACCTTGCGTTTTTTTTTTAATTTTGAAAACAAGCCTGTTAATAACATGATATGATTAGTTTTTATTCTTTCATTCTCTGAATGAAAATCCGGTGACCGGAATCCTCTCGCCGGAAAAATCCATAACATCAAACTGTTGCTGCCCCTGCTGCTGGTGGAGCTGCAGCGGCCGCTGCGCCTCCTCCGGAGGAAAAGAAGGTTTGTTTTCTTGTTTTTTGATTGTGTATAGTTATTTGTTTGGTTAGGCGTCTTATGTATGTATGTTTTTTGTTTAATTTTGGTTGTACAGGAAGAGCCAAATGAAGAGAGTGATGATGATTTTGTGTCCGGTTTATTCGATTAGAGGCTTTATCTTAGTAAATAATAATACAGTTATCTATCCTCCGCAATAGTTTGAGCAGGGCGTCTATCTAGTAGTGTTCTCATGATACTCTTGTGGTCTATATATTATGAGTGTTGGGTTCTGATTATGGTGTATGGGATTGTTTAGGCTTAGTTGCCATATTATGTGATATTGTCTTGTGTGATCTTTATTTGTGAATTATGCGTATGGCTTGATGTTATGGTTTTTAATGCTGTGTTTAGTAACAGTTTGAAATTTGTTGCTTAACCAAACAAATCTGCTAGTTCACTTGGTAAGGCCATCTGGTGCAGAATGAAAATCCGGTGACCGGAATCCTCTTGCCGGAAAAATCGAGGAAAAGAGGAGAGGGAGGATGAGTTGGTTTAAAAGTTTAAATGTTTGGCAGAATTGGTCCCTCCTTGCCTAACTTTTTTAACATTATCACATGTTATTTTTTGTTTTAATTGCAGAAAAGGTCCTTTAAATACAAATTGACGAAAATACCCTCACATGCTTGGCATGTGAGGGGGAGTTAACGACAAACACTAACGGCGTTAATGTAAAGGATGTTTCCTGCAACAAAAACTTCGATAAAGGAGGTATCCTGCAACTTTTAAAGTTAAAGGACTAAACCTGCAACTTTGGGTAAACATAAAGGACGTTTTCTGCAATTTTGTCTTGTTCTTGATCCATAAAACATACAATCGATATCGTGAGAATTATCTCGCACCATTAACATATGATAGATGAATGTTTATGTCTACTATTAGAGTTTCAAATTAACGAACTCAATATATCAATGTATTGTCTTGCATTAAAAATCAAACTATTTGCATAAGTTTGCCCTGCTTCTTACTAATCAAAACCCGGGTCAGATCTTTTTACTCAATGTGTAACATCCGGCTTCTTTCACTATCAATATTGTCCGCTTTAACCCCGATGGGTTGCCCATCTAGGAACTTATGGCTTTGTTTTTTGTTGCCCAGGTGGAGACTCCCAAGAGGTCACCCATCCTGATACTACTCTCACCTGAGCACGTTTAACTATGGAATTCTCCTCTCATCCACTAACATTAAGCCCCAGAACACGGTGGTGATTTAAGAGGCACTGGATTACTTATGAATCAAGAATCTCTTCGGGCCACGACCGATGTGGGATTTGCTTAAGGTGTCACATTAGTTCATGTTGATATTCTCGGTAATCGGTATTGTTGCAATCACCCCTTAGGGACTCATCGTCCTTGATGAGGTTTGCCCCACCATCCCGAACGGGACAGGAGTGGCTCTGATACCATTTGCAACATTCGGCCTGAAGGATATGGTACCAAACGCTAGTAAATATCATGCACTGGTTATACCATATCAACTACTACAACGCGTCCGTTCCTATATGACGCTTCCTCACCCGCCCGTTTTACGTCAGCGGAACATTACGCGTCCATAATCCAATGGATGCACGGTTGACCGCCGATTTACGTCAGCGGAACATTACGCGTCCATAACCCAATGGACGCACGATTGGCCGCCGTTTTACGTTAGCGGAACATTATGCGTCCATAACCCAATGGACGCACGGTTGGCCGCTCGTTTTACGTCAGCGGAACACCTTGCGTCCAAACTCAACGAACGCATGCTCACCTGCCCGTTTTACATTGACGCCGAACGAAGCTTCGTCAGCAAGGTAAGTAAACCTTCGTTGACACGACTGAAAGATTCCTTTCAGGGCAGCGTCGAGACACACGCCCAGAGCAGTGCTGCCCCAAGCAAATGTTCCTGAAGCAACAGACTGCCCGTCAGAGTTCCCAACCAATCAAAGGCTGCGCTCAGCCTAACAACCAGAAAGGACGATAACGTGGCAACCTCCCAGCCAAGATATCTCTCTGACAGAAGACTTTTGCAACCCCTCACTTGTCTCAGGTTCAAGATAGAAGGAAGATTACGACCGCTTGGAGTAGCCAATAGGCAGACGCCATGTGTCCGCCGCGCACCAGCGTCCACTCAATGGACGCCATGTGTATCTTCGTCAGGACGGTAACATCCCCCTTTTCCCCTCTTTTTTTTATCAAACCCACTTGCACCATTGGGCTTAGGGACTTGGGCTGGAAACCTAGAGACACCTCTACCTGGGCCTGGCCCCACTAAGGGTAGAGGATGGGTTGAGGAAGTTGCATGTCGAGGTACTATAAAAGGAGGATTCCTTCTCCTTTTATTGGCATCCGATATTCACTAAAACTTTCGCTATAAAGACTACGAGCACGTTGTACTTTTCCAACCTTTGTTTATTTACCAACGTTTAGAGGCTCGGCTCTTCTAATCTGTTGTCTCTCAACATCCTTGGTCTTGTCCTTAGACCCACCATGTTTCATAAACACACCTTTTTATAAACACCCCGTAGAATCACTACCGAGATCAGTGCAAATCCGGTGATTTAGGATTGGTGTTTCTTCATGGCGCCATCCGTGGCCTTACCACAATACTCTAAATAGCCATGATCTGCCATTTTTTCTCACAAAAAAATGACAAACTCACCACCAACGGTTTATACTACCTCAGGGGTCATCGAAGACGTCACCCCAGGGCCAAAAACAATTGAGGGTCGGGATGATGACAACCAAGACAACGGCATCCTCAGCCCTCGAGCCATCGACTTTGATGCTACCAACGTATTACCTCCCACCCAGGAGGAAATAGATGCATTAAATAACGATTGATATGAACGCCAAAAACAATTATTAGACGCTCAACTTGAGCGTCGACGAATAACAGGCAAAGCCATCATGGCTTCAACAACAAAAACCATCAAAAAAACATCAAAAAACCGGTTGCTACCCGTCATGGGGGAGGTCTGGGGAAAACCATCATAGATTAGCCCATGCAGAACACAACCGGTTCGACAAAGATGATTAAAATGAAAGTTCCTGGGGGACGACGCATCAAGAGACTATCGCCACAGCCCATAATACCGCAGAGAGCGTCTCAACCGTCTCAATAACGACGCTGCCACCAACCTGTCACTCCCATACAGGCCAGCAGCATTCGCTGACAAATCCAAGTTCACCAGACGCATATCTCAAGCACCAATTCCACCCAGACAACGCCTCCCGACAAACGTCAAGTTGTATGACGGCCTCACAGACGCTGACGACCACCTTGGCATCTTCAACCAAGTCGGGGCCGTCATCGGATGGACTTTACCCGTCTGGTGCCACATGTTCGCCCAAACATTAACGGGCGCGACACGGGTATGGTTCGACAATCTACCCGTAGGAAGCATCGATAGCTACGAACAACTGATCGAAAAATTTTCATTGCATTTCAGCCACGAACGTCGCCACAAGCGCGACAAAAGCCAAATCCACCTCTGCAAGCGCAGAGACACAGAACCGCTGGAAGATTTCATCGTACGATTCAATAGAGAGGCACTTCAACTTGGAACAGGAGACGAGACAACTCGAACCTCCTTCCTAGCAAATGTCAACGACGACAACCTGCAAAACACCCTCCAGGGCAAAGATGGTATCCCAGATTCTTGGGAGGAGGTCGTCGGAATCTCCAAACTATACGCTGGAAACAAAAAAACAAACCGCCAGAACCAACGCGGAAGCTACAACAACAACCGAAACCACAACAACAATCGCTCGTCCGTCTGGAGCCGCATCTCAGGCTCCACCGACGAAGGCAAATACTCATCTTCGGGCGACGCCAGAAACATAATCGGCAGCAAAGACTCGCGATACACGCAGTAGCGGCCGACGAAACCTAGACTGGACTCCCCTTACCAAGACACCGTCTCAGGTACTGTTTCAAGTCTTTACAACCGGAGAGGTAACGTTTAAACTCCCAAAACCCATGGGAAACAAACGTAAAAATGTCGACAACACAAGATTTTGTGATTTTCACAAAGACGTGGGTCACGATACTGACAACTACTACAGTCTCAAAATGAAAATAGAGGCTGCCCTCCGCTCAGGCAAGCTCACCAATCTCGTTAAGAACGTCCGCGCAGGCGCACGCAGAACTGAAGAACCTCCAAAACCAATCAAGTTACATTAAAACACATCATGTCCGAGGGGCCTACAACAGACAGTGACACATGAAACAACGCAACAAGCGCAAAGTACACCAAGGCAGCGTCGTAACAACACTCAACAACCCGACGTTGCAAGTAGCGCTCACGGGAAAGAAGCCCAAGTTATCCTCCCGACGATACCAGGGGGAGCAAATCCAACAACACCACTTATCATCACAGCTCTGTTCGGTCACTATCGCACATACAAAATGATGTGCAACGATACCATGAGGACAAAGCGCGCCTTCAACAAGACGCACCCATCGCCGGCTTCTTTAATGAAGTTATCCACCCCCTCGACATGTTTGACTTCACCGTCACACTTGACGATGGGATCCACACCCGCTCGGAGACTTGCACATTCCACGTCATCCCAGCCAACTCATCATTTGACATCTTGCTCGGAAGGCAAGGTTTAGCCAACTTCAACAACACAGCGTCAACCCCTCACCAAACCATAGGTTTTCCAACAACCACGGGGTCGCATACATCGAGGCAACCAGGAATGCATCATGACAACTGAACCAATGGTAGCTACTCCGCCATCCAAGCCAGTCGCTGTTGAAAACGAAAAGTGGGTACTCAACCCAATCTTCCCTGAACAAACCATCACTCTGGGATAAATTCTGTCCCTCAGGTACTCGTACATCTAAAACAACTGCTAGTAACAAACAAAGATATCTTTGCCTGGCAATCATCCGACATGATCGGCGTCCCAAGGGATATAGTAGAACATCGCATAAACACCTATAACGACGTGCGACCAGTCACTCAGAAAAAACGCCCACTAGGGCCGGATAGAGTTAAAGCTATGAATGAACAGGTTGACGACTTACTCGAAGCAGACATCATCAGACGATGCAACCACCAAACATGGGTAGCAAACCCGGTCACGGTCCTCAAAAAGAATGGATCCTGGCGCATATGCGTCGACTACAAGGATCTCAACAAAGCATGCCAAAAGACCACTACCCACTGCCAGAAATCGACTTAAACGTAGACTCTCTATCGCCATTTAAATTTAAGTGTTTCCTCGACGCCTACAGAGGGTACCATCAAATACAAATGGCCTATGAAGACGAAGACAGAACCGCCTTCAGAACCGACAAAGGGGTTTACTGGTACACTAAAATGCCCTTCGGATTAAAAAATACAGGCGCCACTTATCAGCGTCTGATGGACCAGGCTTTTATAAATCAGATCGGCGTCAACTTGGAAGTATACGTCAACGATCTCGTTATCAAAAGCCGCGAAGAAGACACATGCTACTCGACATACAGCGCACCTTCGACCAACTGCGCGAAATCAAGATGAAACTTAATCCAGGCAAGTGTTCATTCGAAACTGAAGAAGGGGAATTTTTGGGCTTCATCGTCATCAACGGAGGTTTCAAGCCAAACCTAGAGAAAGTTCAGGCCATTCAACGCATGCCTTCGCCCAACTCAATCAAAGATGTTCAGACACTCATGGGACGCCTCGTCGCCCTCAACCGTTTCCAATCAAACTACACTTCCAAGTCTTTTCCTTTTGTTCATACACTCCGTAATGTACTTAAAAAGACACAGTTCCGCTGGACTCCAGAAGCGGAAGTGGATTTTTGTGAAATGAAACAGTGTTTGACTTACTTACCAACTCTTACAGCGCCTCTACCAGAAGAACCCTTGACGCTATACCTATCCGCGTCAGATACCACGATAGGCGCAGTATTTCTGGTAGAGCGCAACAAGGTTAAAACACCAATCTATTATATCAGTCGTACACTCACAGACGCCGAAACAAGATACTCCACAATGGAAAAACTTGTTCTAGCGCTCGTCCACGCGTCCAGGCGTCTACGACGATACTTTCAGGGACATCCAATTAATGTCCTAACAGACTATAGAATCAACACTGTCCTATCCAAACCAGAATCATCTGGCCGCCTGGCAAAATGGGAAATTGAGCTAGGCGCCCATACCATCATCTACAAGCCAAGACCAGCAATTAAAGGGCAGGTTCTCGCAGACTTCGTTGCTAAAATTCCAGCCGAAAAAATAGAAGAATGCCAAAACGAACAAGACCAAAACCCATCCCAGATCCCGTGTAACATGGTCACTTTTCACCGACGGAGCTTCCAACGAACAGTGCGCGGGCACAGGACTGCGCCTGGTCAGCCCTGACAACACAGAATTCATGTATGTCGTGCGTCTTGACTTCCCTAACACAAACAACGAAGCCGAGTACGAAGCTTTCCTTGCAGGGTTGCGCCTGGCAGACAAGATGGGCGCCAGACACCTCAACGCTCACATAGATTCAATGCTCATAGCAGGCCACATTAATGGCATCTACAACGCCAAGGACCCAGTCATGGCCCAATATGTCGAACAAGCCAAGTTTCTTATCAAAAAATTCGCAACTTGTACAGTCGTCCACATCAACCGAAGCGGGAACAAAGAAGCAGACGCGCTTAGCAAAATGGCTTCCACAGCTTGGCCGCATATGGCCAAAGAGGTACGTATCGAAACTCTCGGTCAACCATCGGTCCCCATCACGCAAGCCAACGTAACGCAAATAGGCGCTGGATCATGGATGACCCGTATCCAGTCATATCTAGCAACAGGCACGCTACCAACCCAAAAAGCGGAAGCCAGAAAAATCCAGTACAAATCCGAGCATTATAAACGCATGAATGGTATTCTGTACCGACGCTCCTACTTGGTCCCTCTCCTAAGGTGCGTAGACTCCGCAAACGCCTCATTCCTCATCAAGGAGATCCATGAAGGCATATGCGGCATATACGCAGGCCTAAGAATGGTCATCGCAAAAATCATGAATGCCGGATACTACTGACCACGAATGCATCAAGACGCCGACAAGATTCTGCGCACTTGCTTCAACTGTCAACAACATGTGCCCAATACACTGCGTCCAAAAAACGAACTTGTCCTAGTCACAGCAGCTTGGCCATTCAAAAAATGGGCCATCGACCTTGTCGACCAGTTCCCAATTGCCCCAGTAAAGATACAATATCTAATACTCACCGTAGACTATTTTACAAAATGGGTCGAAGACAAGCCATTAGCAACGATTAATGCAGAACACATCAGAAAATTCATTTGCGAATGCATAATCTGCCGCTTTGGATTACCCATGGAGATTTTCACCGACAACGGCACCCAGTTCGCCGACAGTAAAATAAAGGCTTGGCTAACACAAATGGGCATCAACCAGATCTTTACTTCCGTAGCGCATCCACAAGTTAACGGATAGGTCGAGCGCATCAACAGATCACTGGTTGAAGGAATCAAGGCACGCTTAGGCTCAAAACGAACAAGCTGGGTGGACGAACTCCTGCACGTCTTATGAGCGCACCATACCCTAACAAAGACTAGCACGGGTGAAAACACCATTCAGTCTAACCTACGGCTCCGAAGCCGTCAACCCGCCGAAATAGGCTTTCCATCTCCACGAGTCCTTATTGTGGCACAACAGACAACGACAAAGAACTGCGCCTCAACTTAGACTTGTTGGACGAAATACGCGAAATGGTAACCATACGAGAAGCCAACTACAAGAAACAACTTGAACGCTACTACAACTCCAACTTCTAACATGAAGTTAATTCACTCTTCATGTTAGACGTTAAACTCACTTCTAACATGAAGTTAATTCACTCTTCATGATTAGACACTAAACTTCTAACATGAATTTAATTAACTCTTCATGTTCGACAGCAAACCTACATCTAAAGTTAATCAAGCTCTTCATGTTAAATGACAAAAAACAAGACAGTTGTCATATTATCTAAGACAGCATGATCAAAAGAAAAGCTTCATTTCATATATCAAAGTCAGAATATTTACATACACAAAAAGAATGAAGATTACAAAGGAACAGCTTACTGGGGAGGCTCATGGGCCGTCCCCGAACTACCCAACCCAGCCGCCTTGGCGGCCTCAGCTGCGGCCTTGTCTGCGGCCTCCTTCTCCGCACATTCACGCCGTAGACGGTCGGACTCCCTCACCCAATATCTAAACCTGCCAATAGGGCCGGGATCCGCCAAACACATGCCTACCGTCTGAATCACTAGGAAGTCTATCTTCTCCAACTGATCCAGCAGCGCAGCTTCTGTGTTGATATCCTAGAAAGGCTCTTCCTCAACAGTAGCCCCATCTTTATCCAGAAGGCAAAACCGCAACACGAGTAGCGTCCACTATCTCCACCACTTGGTTCCCCATCTTGGGTTCATTCCAGACGTCGGTCATCATCCAGCGCCTTGGCGGCCTTAGCTGCGGCCTTATCTGCGGCCTCCTTCTTCGCGCGTTCGCGTCCTAGACGTTCCGACTTCTCACCCAATATCTAAACCTTCCAATAGGGTCGGGATCCGCTAAACACTTGCCCATCGTCTGAATCACTAGGAACTCCATCTTCTCCAACTTCTCCAACTGATCCAGCAGCGCAGCTTCTGTGTTGATATCCTGGAAAGGCTCATCCTCAACAATAGCCCCATCTTTAGCCGCCAAAAACCCCTCCAACCAGCCAGAATGCAAACACGCAACACGAGCAGCGTCCACTATCTCAACCACTTGGTTCCTCATCTTGGGTTCATTCTAGACGCCAGTCATCATCCACACAACGTTCTCCTCCGCAACCTTCTTTGCAAAAACAAGCACTGCCTTCTCCATGGCCCAGGCCTCTTTTTCTTTCAGCAAGGTCCCTACCTGTGATTCCAACTCCGAAACACGAGTGGTTGCCCTCACATCATCTTCATACTTGGCCTTCAGACCAGACAGGGCTGTCAAATACTTGGAAGTTAACACCTCCAATTCTTTCACCTTCTCCGCCTCACTGTGCTTCGCCTCACCAACATCGGACTCAGCCTTCTACACAGCCAAACGACGGCACTCCAGTTCCTTATTTATGTTAGCAGAAGACTCAATCCAAGCCTTCTGTTTCTCCGTCGCCGTTGAGTCCTTCCGACGGACCTCAGACTCAAGTTTCCTTGCTCTATGAGACGGCCCTTTGTCGTCTCAAATATCTCCTTCTCTCGAACAAAACGCTCACTTCTGGGCCAAGGACGCCGGTTCATCCAACAGGTCGTCTTCCGCCCTGCGCATCCTATATACATTACCCAGCGCCAACGTCAGATTGGAGCACAGTTCCGAGAGTAACGTTCCACGGTCCTGGCTCCTATGATGATGACGTTCAGACGGAGGGTAACGCACAATAAACAAACTCCTCATCCACAAAAGGACTGAGGGATCTACCACTCTCAGTGATACGCCACTTGGGGACGTACACTGGACAGTCAAGCTTAAAGGCGAGGACATTAGGAGATGCCCCGCCCCCTTAAATATTCTTTATATGTGGCCCCACAACGCCACCACCACCACTCCCAGACGGCGGAGTTAGTACAGTCTCCGCCATCTCAAGATCAACAAAAATAGGCTCCTTCTGCGAGCCATCGCCACCCTGACCAGTCAACTTCTCCGTCTACTCTTTCTTCACCGCCACCATGGCGGCCTCCTGCTTCAACAGTTCTTCATGACAACGATTATCCTTCGCCTCCTTCTCCTTCGCAGCAAGAGCCGCCAGACGGGCCTCTTCCTGCTTGTTTAGCGCTGCCTCAGCGGCACGCGCTTCCTCTTCTTTTATTCGGGCGGCCTCAGCCGCATGGGCCTCTTCATTTTTTAAATGCATAGACTCAGCATCCTGCGCGGCCTTCTCCTCTGCAAGACGGGCATCCTCCTCCACCTTTTTCTTCTTCTCTTCCTGGAAACGCCCGACGGCAGACGGAAAAGAGGCTACAACAAAGAAAACAAAAATCAAAGGTTACAAAACGCCACACAAGAAAACCTAGCAAAGGAAGACACAACAAAAACTTACAACCTAGTTTTCTCAACGTCTTCTTTCCGAAAGGTTCACTCGTTGGCGGAGGCTCAAATTCAAGCTCCACGAATTTTGGGTCAACAACTCCTTGACCTCCCTCTGAGGTAACCCCCTCGCCAGTCACCTGCTTCTTCGGCACAGGCCCTTCAGGAGACTCATGCTCAGGCAAAATTAACTGACGACCTTTCCGGGCCATACCTGCACAGTAAAACGTCTTATCTTCCACATACAAGATGAATACAACACTTCATAAACAAAAAGAGTAAGACAAAATACTCACCCTTACCCTTGTCAGCTGACGCTTCACGGTACCAGATCCACCGCTACTCGCACCCACACCTTGAGTCGCAACCACTGAACCGGTTGAACCACCACCTACAGATAAAAAGCCATAATCAACATCGGTCTCCGTACGCGTAGACACGGGATCAGGATTAATGAGAAAACCAACTGCGAGAGGATTTTCATGTGCACCTTCAACTCGCACAGGAAAACGCATTTCTCAATCCCAGAAATCTCACTCGCAGGGACTGTTTGAAACACGTGCGAGACACCCTCTGTACAAAAAATTCAAACAACCTCTCACCTGCAAAAAAACATAATACTCATCATTAGAAGCAAAACAATGGAAGGAACCACAAAAATTATCTAAAGTCAGGCGCTTACCTGCCAACGACTCCATACCTCCATCACCATACGGGAGCACGTCATAATCCTCGCGAAATCCCAGACAAACTAACCCCCAGCATCCTCAGCATACCCTCATCACACTTCTCGAGGTCATCTAAACGAGTCTGATGCGCCACTAGCACCTTAAACCAATCTTCCTCTTGAAAATCCTTCAAAACTTCAAAAGATGGTACCTTCTGCCCAGCGCGAAGGTTCAACCACTGCATTTCCACCGGAATGGCCTCCTCCTAACGTAAAAGAAGCACCTCTTCAATCCCGAAGGCTCTTCGGTGAACTCTTCGCAATCACCACGGTAACGGCCCCTTCGATCTTTCCACAAACAAAATCTATCCACTATCTTTCACCTCCAGTTTATAGAACACGTTAAACTGTTCAAACTGAGGTACATCCTCAACAACCGACAAGTGGCCTCAAAATGAATCACCCTCATCACCCCAAAAAGGCTCATCTGAGATATGTGCATACCGTACTACTGCAACACCGTCACCAAAAACTGCGACACATGGATCCTAAAAGACTGCATAAAAAATGCCTCATACAAACACATCTTGTCATCTGGACAGTCCACCGGAGTCTTCCCCTTCTTTGGTAACTCGGGCTCCCAATCCCGGTGGATGTCGTATTTATGAAGCAAAGCCCTATATTTTTTCTTTGGACCACTCTATCTGAGCCTCGGCCATCGTCAACTCAGCCTTCTTGTTGTCACCAGACATGATGGAAGGAAAAATATAAACAATGAAGGAGAAAAGACTAAATTTGTGGAAGTTCTCACCGGAATTCGAGAGCAAATCACGGAGAAAACAAAACAAAACGAGAATTGTAAACAACTCTTGAAGGGAGAACGTTTATTTATACCCATCGCATTAATTGCGATGGGTAGAAAAGCAATGATGAAAAAGACTTTTTCCGGCGGAGGTCGAATCACAGACTACCATGTCAGATGGCCCACGTGACAGACGGCTCACGCGCAGCGAGTGACCCACTCGCCTGACGGTTACAGTACCCAACAGCTGTCCCACATCACCGATGACCGACACGTGTCCACCCACTAACAACTCTCCCATACCAGTTTTCAGACACGTTTCCCGTACAAATGTACCAACTGTCAGACATGTCCCTTCAAATGCAAACATTCCCGCCATTTAATTTGCACAGAATTCAAAACGACAACTTCAATGCGCAATAACTCCACTTCAGCAGGCGTAGACCTAGACAAAAAACAACTTTTTGCCTCATCAATAGTCACACCTAAAACATGCACTTCCAATACGGACGCACTATCAGGTACGAAACATGCGCCGGAAGGAACAATTCATCTATTTACATCTTCTACACGCGCAAGACAGGCCGACGCCACCACATGCGTCAAAAATGCCACGAAAGGCAAAAAAATGGTATTCTCCGTTTATTAACATCTTCTATATGCGCTACAAAGCATAACGCTTTCCAAAAGTGACGACAGACGTTGTAAACCTAGGACATCATACTTGAAGCTTTACGCATGAAAGCAACGGTTTCTTCCTCATCGTGCTTCAAGCTTTACACATGAAAGACTCGGTATTCACAAAAACTCTATATATATCAACTATACCACCGTTCACAGGGAACACCTACTACAGGCCTCGTAATAGACACATATTTCGTCATACGCCACCAATTGATCATTGTGCGGCACAGTTGACGATGCCCTATAAATACATGTACACTTTGTTACATGAAAACCCAGTGACGACTGGATGTAACTCAAAGTACACATGTAAAACTTCATACCTCTCAGTCCAAATGGAGTCCAGTACTCCCTCGTCACCTTTACAAGGCAACACGAAAGCACTAGACTGGGGGACTTAAAGGGATATGGTACCAAACTCTAGTAAATATCATACACTGGTGATACCATATCAACTACTACAACACATCCATTCCTATATGATGTTGCCTCACCCGCCCATTTTACGTCAGCGGAACATTACGCGTCCATAACTCAATGGACGCACGGTTGGCCGCTCGTTTTACGTCAGCGGAACATTACGCATCCATAACCCAATGGACGCATGGTTGGCCGCGTCAGCAGAACATTACGCGTCCATAACCCAATGGACGCACGGTTGGCCGCCCGTTTTACGTTAGCGGAACACCATGCATCCAAACTCAACGGATGAATTCTCACCCGCTTGTTTTACGTCGACGCGAACGAAGCTTCCTCAGCAAGGTAAGTAAACCTTCATCGACACGACTGAAAGATTCCTTTCAGGGCGGCATCGAGACACACGCCCAGAGCAGTGCTGCCCAGGAAACTGTTCCTGACGCAGCAGGTTGCCCGTCAAAGTTCCCAACCAATCAAAGGCTGCGCCCAGCCTGACACCCAGAAAGGACATTGACGTGGCAGCCTCCCAGCTAAGGTATCTCTGATAAAAGACTTTTGCAACCCCCTACTTGTCTCAGGTTCTAGATAGAAGGATGATTACCCACCGCCCTAGATGCGCAATAGGCGAACGCCATGTGTTTGCCGCCCACAGCGTCCACTCAACGGACGCCACGTGTATCTTCGACAGGTGGGTAAACATCCCCTTTCCCCCCTCTTTTTTTATCAAACCCACTTGCACCATTGGGCTTAGGGACTTTGGCCGGAAACCTAGAGACACCTCTAGCTGGGCCGGGCCCCACTAAGGGTAGAAGATGGGTTGAGGAAGTTGCATGTCGAGGTACTATAAAAGGAGGAGTCCCTTCTCCTTTTATTGGCATCGATATTCACTAACACTTTCGCTGAAAAAGACTACGAGCACGTCGTACTTTTCCAACCTTTGTTTATTTACCAACATTTAGAGGCTCGATTCTTCAAATCTGTTGTCTCTCAACATTCTTGGTCTTGTCCTTAGACCCACCATGTTTCATAAACACACCTTTTTAAAAACACCCCATTGAATCACTACCGGATTAGCGCAAATCCGGTGATTTAGGATTCGTGTTTCTTCACGGCCCCTCTCACCACTAATATTGTCTGCTTTGCCCTCGATGGGTTGCCCATCCAGAAACTCACGGCTTTGTTTTTGGTTGCTCCCATGGAGACTTCCCAAGAGGTTACCCATCTGATACTACTCCCAACCTGAGCATGTTTAACTATGGAGATCTCCTCTCATCCACTAACATTAAGCCTTAAAATGCGTTGGTGATTTAAAAGGAGTTGGATTTCTTATGGACCAAGGATCCTAGCCATGGCTGATGTGGGGTTTTACTAGGGTGTCATACAATTATCCATGTTAATCTTCTCGGTAATCGATACTATTACAATTACCCCCCCTAGGGACTCATCGTCATCAATGAGGTTTGCCCCACCATCTCAAACGAAATAGGAGTAGCTCTGATACCATTTGTAACATCCACCCTTCTCACCACCAATATTGTCCGGTTTGCCTCGATGGGTTGCCCATCCAGGAACTCACGACTTTTTTTTTTTGTTGCCCTAGTGAAACTTCCCAGGAGGTAACCTATCTTGATACTACTCTCACTTGAGCACATTTAACTGTGATTTCTCATATCATCCTCTAACATTAAGCCCTACAACGCGTTGGTGATTTAAGGTAGAAGATTACTTATGAACCAATGATTTCTCCTAGCCACGGTCAATGTAGGATTTACTTAGGGTGTTATACAATGGTCCATATTAATCTTATCAGTAGTTAATAACTTTACACAATGTATCACTTTTATATTGGGTTATAAGTATTTAGAATTGAGTTGACAACATACCTCACTTGCCAAGCATGCGAGGACACTTAACCACCGAAACAAACCCAATTAGTGTGAGAGCATTCACATTCCTCCATCAAGCCTCCCCATATCTCTAAAATTTAAAAAAACTTATAAAAATACCTACATCCATCCACCATTTTTATACTCCATCTTTTATATTTTGAAAATTCCATCCTTTAGTTTTTTATATATAAAAAGTTACTATTCACTCCCTCAAATAATTGTGAGTGTATTTTAACGAGGAATATAATAAAATAAGTGTTTGTGAGTAAGATAAAGGTAAATATGATGGAGGGGATGTGAAAGTTTTTTTAAAATGAGAGACAAATTTTGAAAACTATGATTTTTATTATATTATAGGATATAAAGTAGGGAGGATGTGAATGCTCTGAAGGCTGACTCCTGTGACAAAAAACTAATATAAAGCTTTTAAATATAAAAGACGTAATTTGCAATGTTTGGCAAAACATAACAAACGTTTTGGGTAATTTATTATTTTTATAATAGCCAATAAGGTATACAAAAGTCAAAATAGTTCCTAAAATCTTGAACATATTTCATAAACTAACAAAACCAACGTATTACACTACTAAATCATGATTGGCTCTTTTAAGTGCTACATATTGACATTTGGTTGGGCAGCGATTTTTTGATATTCTCCATTTTCTTTGGCAGCAATATTTTTTTTTTGTATTCTGTTTTTTAATGGTTAATTCAAAATACATAATTGTAATAGCAATATAATCTTTTATTTCAATACTTTAATATTTATAAATTAGTGACAAAATTAGTAAATTAAACCTAATTAAACAATAATAAGTGTTTAGGTATAAGAAGTAGCCAATGTATGGTTTAGCTACTTGGTAGATGCATATGTCTTTTAGAAGGAGATTCAATGTTCAAACTTTGGCAATATAATGTAATTAAGAATTATTAGTGTAATAGTAGAGTAGGTACATATTTTGCCGTTAAAAAATGTTATTATTTTCGTCAATCAAACAGAACACTGTTGATATCATTTCTGTTACACTACCACTTTATTTTCTTGGTTTCTTCTTTCATTAAGTTTCGATTACCGAACAATACCAACCATATCCCTAGTTGGCCCCGCCGCGAAGCGCGGGTATAAATCTAGTTATTAACAAATCATTTTTAAACCTAATGATTGATAAACTTCTTTTTAACTTAATTAGTTACTCCACTGTTAATATTGGGTTAT
>JAUTDX010000541.1:0-107833 GCA_030844895.1 Ambrosia x helenae | reverse complement strand
GTTTCGTTTTTTCAATGACTGAAATTTAGGTGACACTCTTTAATGCTAAATGATGCTAATTTGTTGTGCTCTTAATTTTTGGCGACTAAAGCTGATTTTAAATTTTTTGAATTCCTTTTTTTTTTGGTTCGTTGGTTTAAATACTACTTAGATGCATACGCGTATGTTCTTTTGGAGTTTTGTTTAATGTGACTTTAAGATGATTCTCATACTTGTATTTGATAGAGGAATCTTAAACTTGAATTGAGGGATTAGGGCTGTGCGTGTTCCTGTGTAGTCTGAACATAGTTTTACAAGTTACAACCTTTTTTAGCTCTTCATGTATTATGCTCATGACTTCCATTCTATCAATTGTTATCGTTTGCTGATTTGTGTAATATATGGATATGTTAAAACAGATTGAATGTACCCTTATATGAATTTATTCGTTGTTTAACTGATGTTTCCTTTACATTTTCAGCTGTTGCCGGCGGATCTACAGTTGCGAAAGTTGTTTGCTTATACAGGTATTCAGACATTGGCGCTTCCGATTTAGTAGCTAAGGACTATCAATGTAGAATTTAGTTTAAAAAATATTATTAATTTAAACTATTATTATGGATCTGTGAATCTTCTATTTTAAGTTGTTTTTTTTTTGAAAAATGACCGTAACACAATTCGTTCTCTTTTATTTCCCGTATCGTATGCCACGTATATTGTATTGTTCTTCACATTTATCTTAAGTTGTCTACTATTTCATGTGTTTTCTAATTAACATTATTGTCCCATTTTTTTTGCAGCCAATGCTAGCCATTACCTTCGTCTTTTTAAATACCAGACAGAAAACGTTTTAGGTAAATCTGACCCGTACCAAAATTTTACCCGCTTTGAACCCGTTACACAAATGACATTCTGTGTGGCAGCCTTACAAGCATGAGAACCATGGGGAGGAACGATCTCATTGGAGTTGAGTGATGATTCTGCATTAGATGTTGAAGTTGGCTTAGACGTTGAATCAAATGGTTCCTGTTCTAAACTAAACAAACCAATTAAACAACATCCAACACAAATACAAACATTTGTTAGGTTCTTACATCAATCCTTTATTGTTTATTCGTGAAAATGCTTCTTATTAATTTGTCAGCTATCATGATTAATACTCATTTTCTCATGGTTTCTCAAGGATCACGCACAAGGTTATCCTTCTATTTTGCATCTTCCACAAAGTATATAAATCAAGTAAATAACTTTAGGCATCACGTGCATGATAATTTCAACTTATTTGTAATGATTTTTAGTGTTTCATGGATGCTTAAATAAGTCACTTTGTTGATCTAAATATATTCTATACATTTGTGTTGTCTGGTTTTCTTGAATTAGGGTGCACGTGTGATCTATGATCATCATCATATTGTGGGAACAGAGAATCAAGATACGAATAACTAGGTTAAGGTAAGAAGGCATAGTGTCAAGTTATCCAAAGAATTTAAACAAGGATATATATATATATTGGTTATTTAGTAGACTATGTTGTTAGTTTGTTAACAAGTTTGTTATTTTGGATTTGTGCTTGAGGGTATTATGGTCTTTTATGATAATGTGTTTCAGTTGTGGGGATTAGATAAAAAATTTTGGAAAATTCTGCTGTTAGCTGATCATTTGCAGACTGTAGGAAACCCATGTATATGTTGTATATTTAGAGCATGGAAGATTTGGGTAGCTGTTTGGTGGACAGGTTTGCTGGGCTACCTTTATTTGTACTGATTTGTGCATGTATATGTATCACTGGGTGATTTTTATAATCTTTGTCTGATGGCACAAATGTGGTCATCATATTAATCCACACATGCATACAGAGATATATAAGCATATTCATAATTAATTCATAATAGACATTTAGTTTACTCTGCATACTGGTGAAGACGATGACGACAATCTATCGGAAACTTTTATAGCTAAGATATGCCAAAAATTCATTCCAGTAACATGTAATATTTTCACCAGTTTCTGTTCTTTTTTATAAATAATATAAGTGTGTTCGACCCATTTGAGCTTTTTGTAGGTAATACAACTCTGATTTTTTAGTCTTCGGTTCTTATGCTCATTACGGATAATTATTTACCATGCCAAGTTTCAAACTAAAGGTTGTTGCTATTGGGTCCTCACTATTGATGATGTTGTATTGCAATTGGGTTCAGGTTTTCTTACCTGAACATTCTGATATCGTCTTGATTGCATCTGTTCAACTGCAAACTATGCACATACATCATTGTGGTAAATGATCACACTAACCTTTTAATGATGTCTAATTGCAAATAATCTACTAAAGTTGATTTTTTAACTTCATTTAGTTGTGTATGTGATTGACTTTTACTAGAGAAATTAAGCACTATTTCATGTTCATTGGTAATTCTAAGTTCAGTTTTAACATCCATCTTAGCATTGAGAACTTGTC
This sequence comes from Ambrosia x helenae, assembly GCA_030844895.1. Classification (NCBI taxonomy): domain Eukaryota; kingdom Viridiplantae; phylum Streptophyta; class Magnoliopsida; order Asterales; family Asteraceae; genus Ambrosia; species Ambrosia x helenae. Next base: position 105,399 of record JAUTDX010000541.1, on the reverse strand, counting down.
TCTTAGTAGGTCCGAAGTTATGAATTTTATCCCTTATACAACTTGTATGGTGATTAGCTTGAGCATGGACATAAATATAATTTAAAATCATCAAGTATTTTATGGTTTTGTATAGCCTCTTATGGTAATGATCATTCCTAGAAATAGCAAGGTAGTACATCTCCCTAGAATTATAAGAGAACTGACCAACTTTCTTATAACACCAATTGAAATGTGAGGTTTAGTATCAAGGGCTCTAAGCCTCTGACCAACTAACTTGCTTATAATTGCTTTGAATTTACACTTATTCTGTATATGGCATGCGTTAATATATTAGTTCATTGTCTCGGTCATAATATTATTCTAGGACATCAATTTTATTAAAATGGATATAATTAATTTGTAACAGTGGTGAACAAAATTGTTTCCAAAAGTAGTTATGTATATGCTATATGGTTTCTTTTAGTTTATTAACGCATAACTTCTAATGTTTTTTTATCTTATATTTATGACCTTTACTAAAGGGAGTTTTCCTTTTATATTTGTGTAGGCATGGAAGGAATCATTGTGAAAGCCCAATTTGTCTATTTGAAATATGTTTACGGGTATGTGTAGCCTTAAACGGTGAAAAGAAAAACATGGTATGAGTAGTATGGGACTGCAAAAAAGGTCAAGTTATTGGAAAAGACTAACCTGTACAGCAATGATGGTCTAGAAATGTAACATGTATGTTATTCTTTATTTTGTTTAATTCATTTAACTTTAAAAGAACAACTGATGTATTTATATTGTATACTAAAACACCCATTGTTTGTTATCAATTTATTATTTTATGTTTGTTTGGTTTCGATTTTTGTAATTTCTAAAATTTAGTAAATTAGAAATTGATTTTTAGACGCTAAATAAACAGAGTTAAGACTGAAAAGAGTTTGGTATAAGAGTTATTTTTAGTCTTTCAAATACATATTTGGGACTAATTACATAGTATCTAAGATTGTTTTTTAGTCCCTGAAAGAACATATCAAGGACTATAATGATGTGGTTTAAAAGACTAATTCTCAGTCTTTGATACATCCTATTAGGAACTTAGATTGACATGGCTTCTCGAACCTAATGAAATGCATTAGTAACATAATAGGAAGTTTAAACTATTCTTAGTCTGTAAAGAAATGCATTGGAGTCTAAAATATAGTAGCATAAAAAACTGATTCTTAGCCACAAAAAAAAAGTATTTGGGACAGAAAAAATGTGGTACCGGGGGCATATGTAAGCCTGATTTTATATGTATTGGAGACCGAATGTTAGTTTCTGTTGGTGCCACGCAATATAGATTGATGTCCAGTTACTAAAACCACTACCTAGGACTAGGTATTCACCACTGGCTAAGGACTGGCAATTTCGATTAAAACCAAGGTATGCATTTGATTCGTAGATTTTTTTTGTTCTTTGTTTCATTACTTGATTTCTCCATATCATGTTTACCACTTTAGCGTTGACCAATAGGGTTATGACTTATGATATTTGGCGAAGTCCTACCCTATGCAACCAAAAAAAGAACCCGCTAACTCCTTGTAAGGCGGATGGTAGCGGTTGGTAAAGGGGTCGATGTTATACACTTATTGATGCCAGTTACTATCCAGCTTATAAATGAAAACAATCCGTTTGATCAACATAGTTCCTGAAGTGTTTAGAAAGGAACTAATAGACAAGTTCAAAGATAGAAATGTGTTGCTTTTCTTTTTTCCCCCCCTTATATTAATGACATTCTCTAAAACTGATTGGTGGCTGACAATGAGAGGAGGAGATGTTGTACGAACATCGGGTTTACAATTTCCAAATGGCTTTCATATTCTAATCATTGAGAGGAACAAAGTAAGCCCAAAAATTATCAATAAAATTTACACTTTTCACACACGATTTGCGTATATTTGCAGTTTGCTTCTCCATATCCACTAGCATGAAATTAGCGGCTAAAATTTGATCATTTGCATAAAGTAATTTCATTTTATTTACGACTTCTGTAATTAAACCCGATAAAGTAATTTCATTTTTTTACATCTTGTATCACCTTTTATTTTATCTTTTGCTCAACTGTGAAGTTCACGGGTCTCTAACCTAGATAGTAATACTAGATCAAGATGACAAACTTACGAACAAAACATCAAACGTTGTGTACAAAGAAATATTTGAAGCTTTATGAATAACTTTATAATTTTTTTATTTCTTTGTTTTTTAGCTTTCTTAACATGGTATACAAACAACTTGCATAGTACAATTCTTATTTTCATATTTTGTCATTTTACTTTTGAATGAACCGTGGGTCCCCACGGGACTCTAACCTAGTATACTTTAAAATATATTTTGATTTTGTCATAACATTAATTTTGTTAAATGGCTAAATTTTCACACCTCTATTTTTTTTTACCATTAGATTTTTCTTAAACATTATATAATATTTTAATCTTCATATTTATTTACTATTAATCAAAATTTGAAGTGAATGGTCTTTTCGAAGTTACTAAATATATAGAAGAATCTTTAATCTTATAATGTACATGATGTTTCCAAATGAAGCGTAAGAACAAAGTAACAGGCCCAATTTTTTCAAATGTTTTACATGGAAACAAATTTTTATATTAGCATTAATTAAAAAAAAACAGAAATTCACAACAAAAATGATGCTATTCACTAAAGATTTTAGCTCTGTTAGACATCTTCTGTTGATATCTCCTAGAAGACTAAAGACCACCCAATTTTTAATCACAACGCTTTTCTATCTCAAAAAATTCGAAATTCTTAAACCACTTGCAATCTAACAAAGCTACCTCAAGTGCTTAAGGCTTGTTTATAGTGGTGCTTCCTCGAGTGAAATAAATGTGGTGACTGGTGAGGATGGTACAAACAATGAGGAACCCAAAGATTTATAATGAAATTATGTATTGTTAATTCTAAAAATAACAAAATAAATAATCAAAGAAGTTTATCGTATGTGTTCAACAAATTTTATTAATGTTTTTTTCTAATAAAAAAAACTTTAAAACAGTTATTATAAACCGATTGTAGGATAGCGGGTCAGAAAATAACCTAATCGGTTATATAGGTTAATGATTCTGACTCTTCAAATATGTTATTAACCAGACTAGTTTTTTTTTTTAATCGATTGTTACCAAACTCGGAAAAAAAAACTAGTTTGGTTAAAAACCAAAAAAAACAACAACAAAATGTGCACCTTTGGAAGTCTGGACTGGAACCAATTGACCAAAGGCAAAAACACGAAACTAAAATCCATTATTCAAGACATCGCGGGCTTTAAAAAATCTGTTTTTGCCGGCCCAATATATGTCTTGACTTGACTCTTGAGTGGATAAATTAATGGTGGGCTTTACGTCAAATTCCATTATTCAAATCCTGATCGACCTCGGACATGGTGTACAGAACCTGGTTTGGGCCTAAACCGGCTTGATTTTTATTAGTTTGGTCTCAAACTGGTTTGGGCTCTGCTTCAGGTTTGGAACCGATTTTTAGGGTTGAAACCTGCAGCCCACCCTAAATCAATATGGATCAGGTTCAAAACCAGTTTTGGCATTTAAACCGGATGTTTTTTATAATTTTTTATTTTGGCTTAAACCAGTTCAGGTTAGAACCGGTTCTCAACACAAAAATCCAAATCTTTACCAGACTACTAGGTCTGGTTGGATCTAAACCGGTTTGGCCCAAACCGATTTGTTACCGGGTTGGGGCCTGATTTCCGGGCACAAACCGGGGTTTAGTACACCTCTAATCCAAAGTTCCAAAAACTAGTTCTATAAAGCCCATATCGCTAAGCGCATCTGAATTATATTTTGTAAAAATGATTGATTTGTTTAAAGATTTGATCATTATTCAAGAGAAAAAGCTTAAAAACATGTTTGATAAGGCGGAGAAATTAAATTACAAGGTTAAAGTATCAACTTTCCAAAAAAAACAATGCATAATTCATGATAACTCGGGTTAAAATCTTACGTAAACTAGCTAACATGTAGTCAACTTTTACGTTAATGGCAATTTGGCAAACATACTCGGTGAGTTAACAGACTATTCTGAATGTACTTTTGCAGGTTTTATCATTAGAAATTCAACCACAGGGGCATTTCTATAGCGGAGTTAGATGACTTTATCTAGGAGGGAGCGTGGGTTGGAGTCATGTTCGTGACAAAATGTCATGCACGAACCATAGATTTTACATAGTGGGTTTTCTCTGGAATTGGTGAAGGGCTTAAGGCCAGGTCACCAACGTTGTCTGCGATCGCAAACGTAGATGGCCTTTTGCCTATAGGTATACCTTGGTGGCCGAGGTTTGTTGACATTAAGAAAAAAAAACTTCACAAGCAACAAACATTAAATTAACCCATAACTTCCATTGTGTTACCATGTTAATTATTTCCAAGCTGTTAGTTAATCATGAACCACTGATCGATGGACTTGACATATTACAATCATTAGAATCTAGAGATTCACACAAAGGATTTGTCACGGTTGAATTAGACCAGACAAATCCTAAATCATTTAAACTATCCCTTTTAAATCCTGGACCTCACAAGCATTTTCCTTCAAATCATCATTTGCATTTAACCCTGAATCAGTTTTATAAAATAAATCATGGATCAGAAGTAGGTATGGGTAGGGGTGTAAATGACACGTAGCGGCTCGCAATCGGCTCGGTAAAAAGCTCGAACGAGCCGAGCCTTAACGAGCCCGAGCCCGAGCTCGAGCCTGAAATATGGCTTGTTTAGTTATCGAGCCCGAGCTCGAGCCCTAGTTACAAAGCTCGATTGGGCTCGCGAGCCTAATCGAGCCTTAACGAGCTAGAGCCCGAACCCGAGCCCGAGCCTAAGTTACAGCCGAGCCTAAGTTATAGCCTTAACGATTGGGCTCGCGAGCCTAAGTTATAGCCGAGCTTTTGCGAGCTCGAGCCGAGCTTTTGAGCTCGTTTGAGATTCTCAAATCACCTCGAGCCGAGCCGAGCTCGAGCTTTGGATTTTGCTAGCGAGCCGAGCTCGAGCTCAAGATTGTAAGCTCGAACCGAGCCGAGCTCGAGCTCGAGCTTCACAAAACCTTAACGAGCCCGAGCCGAGCCCAGTCAGGCTCGGGCTCGGCTCGGCTCGTTTACACCCCTAGGTATGGGATCATAATTATTGCACAAAGGTGGTGGAAACAAAGCTCATTTGAGGCCAAAATTGTCGGTATACCCTATTCCGATTTAGTAAAGCTTGATCTTTGGGAATCGACAACATTGTCTAGAGTTTGAGAGCTTCGATTTCATTTGTCAATTATGATTTGAGATTTACTGATCATTCCTTGTGCAATTGCAAGTTCTTTAGAAAGAACTTTGATCAACTTTTTTTTTACATAATCAGTTCTTTTTAAAGCTTTGATCTCTTTGATCAAGACTGTCATCCAATTTCTCTTGATAAACCAGTTCATTTTTCTTCAACTCATCAATGTTTTATAAAGTATTTCCTTGCTTTGAATGGGATGAAGATTGTAGTTATAATAATGATTCGATCACTTGATTAATGCAATTAAGAGAACACATATTATCAAAACTCAAAGCACACATTATATTCTTATTCAAAATCAAAATCATTGTTAAAATCTAGCTCAACCTTTAAAGTCAAAATCCTGCTCATTTTTTTCCCATTCTATAGGTAATTACATTTTTTGTAAAGGTTTGGGTACAAATACTATATTTCGTAAGAAGTGTGAGAAGGATCAAGAATTGACATGTATGCATCATGTTTTGGATTTAAGTATGATGTTTTGGGTTGTTTTTTTTATAAAAAAACACCAAACACAACAATTTAAAACATAATGCAATGTATTATAGCGGAGAATTTCTCATCTTAGTAAGAGCTTTCCAAAGAAATAGCTAATGAATTGAAAGGTCCGAACGATCCACAGTTTTTAGAATCAATAGGTCTTCGTGAAAAGCCAAATAGAGAGTTTTGAGCGTGCCTGCTTTAGTAAGAGTAAGGAAAAAGCTTGAAAAGCGTACTTGCTTTAACAACGGAAAAAGGTTCCTTTAGCGGTTCAGCTTTAGGTCTCGGTTCAGGCCAAATGCCACCACTAGCCCTTCCCCTTTCCGGGTTTGGATTTTTCGCGCCGTTTCTGTCGTCGTGGTCGACGGGGAAGAAAGATGGAATTTAAACATAGGTAAAACACAAAGCTAAAACACAACATTTTCGAGAACATGTTCTTGGCATAGTGTTTTAAGTTTTTAAGACTAAAATAAATTGTTTTATGTTTTTAATTGTTATGTTTAGTGTTATTTTAGCCCAAACAATCCAAAACGTCATTAATAAGTCCAAACAATGAATGCATACATATTAATTCTTAATCCTTCTTACAGTTCTTATGAAATATGGCCTTTGTATCCTAACCCCACGCTTACATTTTTAATTATGTAAAAACATGTTTAATGGAAATGGAATTGAATGTTAACCTTACCAATCACTATGAATTATGAAAAAGGCAGCCGATAAGTTTAAATGGTTCAAACTTTGAAACCAACAAACCACAAGGAGGCCGGTTCAAACTTTAAATGGTTCAAACTGTCTGACTCCTGAGGACTAAACCAACCTGATCGATGGTCCGTACTAACTATAATATGTTTAGTCCTATACCCGAGTTTGATATTTCCTATTGGCAATCGATTCATTTCATTTGTATTTCAATTATGCATTTCTAATGAATACTGATGTATTTTTATTATATATTTATAATTTAATTTAGCTATTTCTTATAATGTGTCCCAACCTGACTCAACCTGAATCGGACTGAAATTTAGCCGTGCACAACCGATCTTTCAAAATTGTCCAAAATTCTACGAAAAAGTTGTGTTGTGTTATATAATGTTACTCATTATTGTAACATCTTGAATTTTCAAAATGTTTTTTAATAGCAATAGTAATAGTAGTAGTAATAGTAATAATATGAGTAATCTTCGCCACGGAGGTTTGGGTTAGGATTAAGGGTTGGTGCCGGTTAGACCCTATCATTGCTTTCCATTTCCGGGACCTTCTTACCCTTGCCAAAGACTCGAAGTTGCAAAAGAGGACACAAGGGTGCTACATAGTATAGTCTTAGCTTCGCTTTGGTGCATTTGGACCGAAAGGAACGAGAGCGTTTTTCAAAGGAAAAAAGGCGAATCCGATCCGATTGAGGTGGTGGTCAAGATCAAAGTGGCGACGTTTTTTGGATTAGAAATAGATCTAGATTTAAAAACATAGATTGGATGATTGGTGTATTTACCCGTTTGGATTGATGTAACTATGGATTTCCTTGCGGTCCTCGTTTTGTGGACTCACAAATGGTGTTGAATGAAGTTAACATTTAAAAATAAAATAAAAAAAAGTAGTAGTAATAATAATAATTGAGTATTTGAGATTTTTATGGAATTATACTTTACATAATTGGGTATATACTTTAAAGCGTTTCACACAAATTGAATTAAATAATTGGGTAAACAGCTAAAAATTTGGAATTTGTAACTCTAAGGGGCTGTTTGGTTGATTAAGTGCTGAATCATTAAGAGCTCTGAATGGTTAAGAGGTCTGAATGGTTAAGCGCTGAATCATTAAGTTAGACCTCTTAATGGTTAGTTTTCTTGTCCCACGTTGGTAGGGGAGCCTCATTAAGGTTCAGCCTAGTTCAGTGCTTAATGGTTCAGCAACCTCCCAAATCTTAATGATTCAGACTTAACCATTCCATTCAGAAGCTGAAACAAATGCGCTGAATGCTGAATCATTCAACGCTGAATGGTTAAGAGCCTCATTAAGAGGCTACCAAACAGCCCCTAAGGGGATATAAGAATCAAGCTCAATCTCGTCATGTAAAATTCACAAGTGGTTCTTTCTGATGAAGCCATTAATCGGCCTTAAATGGCTCTCACGTTTCCTTTCCTGCTTATTTATAATGAAACGGCCCATAAATCATTAACTTAATTATTCACGCAACATCTATAATTCTGTAAATACTAGACAATCATCCTACAAACAATCATTCATATTCCGTTTCTTAATATTGCTTATCTCTTCCCTAGAGCATAATGAAGTTTTCTCTGTGTTTTAGTTATTACCATGTCAATGTTGACATTCATAACAAGCAAAGTACATCCACCGGTACTGGAATGCGATCTTGATGATGTTTATCAGTGTCCATGTGATACCTCTCCACCGTCCCTAGAATGTTGATATGTCCAAAATGAGCCTTATACCCGTCTTTGACATGCAAAATTGTAATAAATGCCATACATGCAAATGGACTAAAATTACTAGAAAACCATTTAAAATGTTAAAAGGGATTCTAAGGTATTAGAATTGATTCATTCTCATTTATGTGATATTCATAGTAGTCCTTCACTTGGAAATAAAAAGTATGTGGTTACCTTTATTGATGATGCAACTAGATTTTATTATGTCTATTTATTGCATTCAAAGGATGAAGCTCTTGCTAAATTTAAAGTTTATAAACAAGAGGTTGAGCTTCATAGAAATGGTTTGATTAAAACCTTTGTGCAGATAGAGGTGGAGAGTATTATGATCCAGTATATTTTCAGTTTACTGGTGTCATACATCAAACCATTGCTCCTTATACACCACAACAAAATGGTGTGGCTGAAAGGAAGAATATGACATTGAAATAAACATTTAATTCCATGTTGTCTGATTCTGGTTTAAGTGATGGATTTTAGGGTGAGGCTATGTTAACATAATTGAGTTGTCTCAAAGTCTGGGGATGCAGAGCTGTTGTGAGGCTTACTAAGCCTAAAATGAGTACCATAGGTGAAAAAGGGATTGGTTGCATATTTATTGGATATGCTGAACATTCCGCTATTTATAGGTTCTATGTCATAGAACCAAATGATTATGTATCTGTTCACTATGTCATTGAGTCAAGAGATGCTGATTTTGGGAATGAGGATAGATTTTCCTTTGTACCTAGATTAAAGGATATGCCTCAGTGTTTGAAAAACTATGGAAATGCAATTGCCTATGGTGATAATTCAGGTAATTGTAAAGATATGTCTTCTACTAGTACCGAACCCAGGAAAAGTACTAGAGTCAGAAAAGCCAAGTCTTTTGGTGCTGACTTTTATCTTTATTTAGTGGAAAGAACCATGAATGAGGTTGAACATCAGTATCAATATTGTTTTAATATTGAGGAGGATCCTAAGACATTTGGTGAAGCTACGGCTTCTATCATGCATAATAATACATGGACACTGACTGATTTACCTCCTGGTTACAAATCTTTGGGTACCAAATGGATATTTAAAAGAAAGATGAAAGTTGACGGAAACATAGATAAGTTTAAAGCCAAATTGGTTATCCAAGGCTTTAGACAAAAAGAAGGAATTGATTTCTTTGATGCTTATGCTCCTGTTGCTAGAATTTCCACTAAAGACTTCTTATAGCTCTTGCTTCAATTCATAATCTGATAATTCACCAAATGGATATCAAGACTGCATTCTTGAATGGTGAATTGAATGAAGAGGTATACATGAAACAACCTGAGGGTTTTGTATTACCTGGACAAGAAAACAAGATGTGTAAACTTGTTAAATAATTATATGGTTTGAAACAAGCACCTAAGCAGTGGCATCAAAAATTTGATGAAGTGATCTTATCATATGGTTTTCTTCAAAATCAAGCTGATAAGTGTGTCTACAGTAAATTTAATTCATGTGGTAAAGGAGTGATTATTTGTCTATATGTAGGTGATATGTTGATCTTTGGCACTGACCAAGATCAAGTTGATAAGAAAAAAGAATTGTTCGTCTTCTAATTTTGAAATGAAGGATATGGGGGAGGCAGATGTGATCCTTGGAATAAGGACTAAAAGGAGTAACAACGGTATAGCCATAACACAATCTCATTACATTGCGAAAGTGTTGAAGAAATTCAATCATTTTAATTGTTCTCCTGCTAGTACTCCTTTAGATCCTAGCATCAAGTTAATGCCTAAATCGGGTGACTTAGTTTCACAATTACAATATTCTAAGGTCATGGTTGCTTGATGTATGCTATGATTAGCACAAGGCCGGACATAGCTTATGTTGTGGGTAAGTTGAGCAGATATACTAGTAAGCCTAGTGCTCAACATTGGCAAGCAGTAAACAGACTGCTTAAGTATCTGAAAGAAACCATGAACTATGGCTTATGTTATTCTGGTTTTCCTTCAGTCATAGAAGGGTACTTTGATGCAAGTTGGATAACAAATATGGAAGATCACTCTTCTACAAGTGGTTGGGTATTTCTACTTGGTGGTGGAGCTATATGTTAGGCATCAAAGAAACAAACTTGCATAACTAATTCAACAATGGAAGCTGAGTTTGTGGCATTAGCAGCAGTTAGTAAAGAAGCTGAATGGCTAAGATATTTGATTTATGAAATTCCATTGTGGTCGAAACCAATATCACCATTATCTATCAGATGTGATAGTGAATCTACCTTGGTTAAGGCATATAGTCAAGTGTATAATGGAAAGTCTAGACACTTAGGTGTTAGACACAACATGATATGTGGGCTTATCACGAATGGTGTGATATCCGTGGTGTTTGTGAGAACTCAAAACAATTTAGCCGATCATTTAACCAAAGGGTTAAGTAGAGATCTCTTGAAAAAGTCGACTATAGGGATGGGATTAAAGTCCACTAGAAATATCTGATGTTAAGATACCCAATTCCCATCTAGTACGACGCTAGATGCAGAATTCAATGCGGAAAACTTAATATGTAGAGATTGGAACACATTAGAAGATTCATCCCAAGGTATGTGTTCAGACCTGCAGGTTAAGGAGGTTGAATGTATATATATTCTTAATAGCTCTTTTGACAAGTTGCATTGCAGGTGCAAGAATAAAAGAGCTACCTATGTAAGTATGAAGTTTAGCCGCTTCAAGAAGCTGGGACTTGGCTTTGACATGCTTATGAAGGATAAGGACATAGGCTAGTAAAACATTATGTCAAGATAGAACTACTATGCATGTAAACTTTTGTGTACATTATCTTTGTGTATTCAATATGAGTTCCCAGGGTTCAATCCTAAGCGACACCCTGGTATTCGAGTATTCAGAATGTGTAATGTACTAATGTGAAATTCAATCGTCATGACATTTCATTTAAGCAAAAGTTTGAATGTTTGAGATTACTTGTTTTAGTTAATCAAGGATTACACTAAAATAGGGGATGATTGTTGGATATTTTAGTGTAATTAGATTGACTGTTTGACCAATATCTTCATAATAATACATCATATAGGTATGATGGTGCGGAGTGCACGCCTATTTTAATTTATTATGAACTTAGGGGTGAAGCCCCTAAGGGACAGGGGTCCGAGGGTCGAGCCCCTGGGAGCAGGGTCCAAGGGGCGGCAACCCCTAGTAAAAATGTCTCAGAAAATTAATTTTCGGAATTAGGACTAAATTTAGCAATCCTGAAACCTTGTGATAACTGCCTAAAAGGCAGTTAATGGCCCTAATTATTCATAACGAATTCATCTTGGTCAAAAACTCTTTCTGGTTCTCCTCTCAATCATATCATACTAAAAATTCTCGATCTCTAATTGTATCCGATTGAATATTCGATTGAACCGTCGAATTGATTCAATCTGAAAGCGATTACGTGCCTTCAGAGATTTCTGATTATCCGGTTGTTCGTTTGTTTTACTGTAAATCCTCAACAATATTTACTATGAAATTATTATAAAAGAACCAAGTATTCATTTGAGTTTTGCCTTAGTATATCCTCTTATATATATATATCCTAATATGTGTACGTCAATCAATCGAATCATCCAAACACCCAACTTAGCAAAGAGAATCATCTTCAACTTCAAGACCAACTATTGAGTGTTGACGAAGTTCAATTCTTAGCCGTTGTGAACAAAGTGACATCTACTCTTACTAGTCTATGCAACAAAGGTATCATTATCAAACATTCATATGAATTATATTAAATCAAAAGATATCCATCTGCTAGTGAACAAATTGAAGAAAATGATGAAACTAAGATACTAATTCCTCAAAAGGCTTCATTGTTTTGACCGTCTAAACTCATGAAACAACCTATTAGTTTAGCATATTGTTTGTAGCCCGACCACCTAGCTATCTATTATATATACTAGGTTTTCGGATATCCGAATCCGAAATCTTAAAAAATAAATAAATAAATACTATATAATTATATATACAAAGTTTTATCCTCATTCCAACCCTAACCCTAATAACAAATAGCCTCCCTACGCTCCTCATCTCCTCCAGCGCCTCCATTTTATTCATGTCCTACTTCTCCTCCCACCAACCTAGCAGTCACCCTCCATCCTCCATCGTCCCGACTTTTGACCATCTAGTAGATCTGTGCAATTTTTTTCGGTTTCGTTATCGACCATTCGATTATAAAATCATAAGTATGTTTTCGTCTATTTATGAACATCGAATATCTTTGTATTTGTTTTGAATTTGATACTTTGAATTATTTAGAATATTTATGCTACTTTGAATTTTTGAATTAAGTAGGTTTGGTTTGGTTTTAATATATGCAGGAAATTGACTTTTTTTTGAGAATCGGATATCCATTGGATAATCCGAATCTGAATCTGAAATTTTCAATATCCAATTTTTGGATATCCGAAATTTAGGATACAAATTCATATATCAATATTCACTATCCGAAATTTTCGCATATCCAATTTTCAAATATCTGAAAACCGGATAATCCGATTTTGAACACCCCTAGTTATTGATATTTCAATGAGGTGCACAAATCTGTTTTTTCATGCAAATTTAGCATAACCATAGAAATATTAGTAGATTGAGGGGGATAACTTGGATAGGGGTGTTCAGAAATATCTGTATCCAAATATCCGATCCGAACTATCCGAAAATTCAGATATCCGAATTTTCGGATTCGGATATCCAAAATATCCAAAAATCTATAAGTGCAGCCTTTAACTTTTCCATTCTTCTCTCTGTACACTACACACACCTAATTTTCTTTTCATATTTGAGAGTTTGACATATATCTGTGCTGTGAGTGTGTGTTTTAGTTGGGGCCTGAACCAACACCCTCCTCTCTCTCTCTCTCTCTCTATATATATATATATATATATATATATATATATAAATCTTTGTTTCTCTCTAAACATATGGAGCTTAGAACATCTTTCACTGTGCAACGTATTCTTGGAGTTATTCTTTCTTTATCAGGTTTGTTTAGTTTTATTATGGGATCCACTAATCTGATTTTGAACACCCCTAGTTATTGATATTTCAATGAGGTGCACAAATCTGTTTTTTCATGCAAATTTAGCATAACCATAGAAATATTAGTAGATTGAGGAGGATAACTTGGTTCAATAAAGCACCAACTTGTTAGACCTAAGAATAGATACAATTATAATTATAACTTAATAGTTTTCACTAATTTGTTGAATAGAGTTTTATTTGTACTGTACTTAAGATTCAAATTTTTTTTATTTAAGGATTTTGTAAATCGAAACTTATTAAACTCGAAATGATTTAAAAGGTGATTCATAGGGGTTGGATTAGTTGAATTGCTTTGTATAAACTATGGTCAAGTTGGTAACGATTTGCCACCACCAAACAAAGTTCTCCAGCTTCTAAAATCGCTAAAAGTCACAAAGACTCGAATCTACGGTACAAATCCCGATATCTTAAACGCATTTGCTGTAGGGATGTTCAGATTCGGATAATCCGAATTTTGGATATCCAAAATTTCGAATAGTCAATATTGAGATCCGAATCCGAAATTTCGGATTCGGATATGGATCATCCAATAGATAATCCGAAACTTAAAAAAATAATAAAAAAAATAATAAAAAAATAAAAAAAATCTCTTTTTTGTCTAAAACGTGAACATGTTTAAAAAAACAGAAATCGAAGTTAGATAAACGAAACTGGAACAAAAAAAATGTAAAAAAAAACTTACTGTTTTGTGGACGGGTGCTGTGGAGGTCGGAGACGAGGCGGACGGGTGCTGTGGAGGTCGGAGACGAGATGGACGGGGGTTATTATAGAGAAGAGAAGAGGAAGCGACTGCTATGGATTGGAGGAGTATGGACTTAGGGTTAGGAGGATTAAGGATTGTGTATTGTGTTATGTTGTGTATATAATATTATATATTTATATATATATTTTTTTATATTCGGATTCGGATAATCCGATTGTTCGAAAATTTTCAAAGTCAGGATCCGAATATGAAATTTCAGATAATTCGGATTCGGATTATCAGATTTTTCAAATTCGGATTCAGATTTTTTTTGAACACCCCTAATTTGCGGGATCTGGGGTCGAACTGATTGTGACAGTGGAGAACGAGATGCTAGCGACGTTAATAGACCCGCAACAAGCGTTACAATGGGTGACTACGCGTATAAAACCATATCTTCCAGCAACTAAAATTACAGGTATAGAATAATAAAAACCACGTAAGGTATTGTATTATTAATTAATATAACCAAACATAATCAAAATAAATTGGGAATAGTTACAAGAAGGGATCAAGACAGCTTAGGGAGGCACAACCCCCTTGGTTGGGTCCCTCAAAAAGAATGGAATGGGTTTGGTTGATGCACTGCGTCCCGATAAATTAACTTAACAAAATCATATTTCCATATTATACTACAAATATTTTTTTTAATAAACTTTTATTTAACTGGGCTTAAAAACCAATAAGAATTACAAGTGAGGCGCGGGTAGATGGGCAACAAGCTACGCCGCAACCCCTTTTTGAATAATTAAATGAACGATAACTAATATATTCTTTCTAATAACAGGAATCGCGGTTGGTAACGAGGTGTTCACCGGAGATGACATGACATTGGTGGATAATTTGGTTCCAGCAATGGTTAGTATACAACAAGCATTGACTCAATTAGGGTTGCAACAATATATCCAAGTGTCCACACCATCATCATTAGCAGTTCTTGCGAATTCGCACCCGCCATCAGAAGGGATGTTTGCGTCCGACCTCACAACGATAATGACACAAATGTTACAGTTTCTTTCGAAGACGAAAGCGCCATTTTGGATCAATGCATACCCTTGTTTTGCATACAAAGATAGCCCTGACAAAATTTCTCTAGATTATGCCCTTTTCAACCCGAATTTGGGCATGATAGACCCACATACTAATATGCACTACGACAACATGTTATATGCTCAAGTAGATGCGGTTATTTACGCAATGGCTCGGTTAGGATTTGGTGGGATTGAGGTTTGGGTCTCAGAAAAGGGTTGGCCTTCAAAAGGTGACCCGAATGAAGTTGGTGCAACACCACAAAATGCGGCTATTTATAATCAAAATTTGTTCAAAAGGCAATTGAGTGGTGAAGTGACACTATTAAGGCCGAAAACGAGGCTCGAGATTTATGTGTTTGCTTTGTTTAACGAGGATATGAAGCCTGGCCCGACATCGGAGAGGAACTACGGGATCTATAAACCCAATGGAACGATGGTTTATAATGTCGGGTTGACGACTTTATCGACAACTTCATCGCCTTCGTCTTCTATCTCACTTACTTCTACGGCTAACAAGGTAGGTACTTAGAAATAATGTGAATACAAACTTTATATTATAGTAATCAGTATCACTACTAGAAAAGTGTCCATGTCCATTAAATTTTGATCGTAATTGCTCAGTTTTTTTAAGTAACTTTGAAAGATGTCTTGCCACTCGACCACTAACCCCAGTGGTAATTGCATGATTATGTGGATAATTGGCATTGAGCATAATTATATTGAAAGACTATGCCTTGCCATTGGACCACTAACTCCGGCGATAATCGCATGATTATGTGACGCGTCGATTTCTTCGTCCATCTTATAAATTCGAATCAAGTGATTTTTAACATAGGTCAAAGAAAAATGACTATACTTGCTTGTTATATACACTACATAACACAATATACAATCATAAATCCCTAATCTTCCTAACCCTAAGTCCATACTCCTCCAATCCATAGCAGCTACTCCCTCTTCTCTTCTCGAAACGGTAAAATTTTTAACATTTTTTTTGTTCCAGTTTCGTTTATCTAACTTTGATTTTTGTTTTTTTTAAACAGGTTCACGTTTTAGACGTTAAAGAGAACGTTTTTTTTATTTTTTATTTACTTTTTAAGTTTCGGATTATCTATTGGATTATCTGAATCCAAAATTTCGGATTCGGATCCCAATATTGACTATCCGAAATTTCGGATTATTCGAATTTGAACACCCCTAACATTCAATAAAGCACCAACATGTTAGACCTAAGAATAGATACAGTTATAATTATAACTTAATAGTTTTCACTAATTTGTTGAATAGAGTTTTATTTGTACTGTACTTTAAGATTACATTTTTTTTATTTAAGGATTTCGTAAATCGAAACTTATTAAACTCGAAATGATTTGAAGGGTGATTCACAAAGGTTAAACATATCAATTCACAAACTTAATGCATGATGATGGGGTTAATTGTCGTCAAAAGAATTAACGGAAATGTCATGTAAAGCATTGATGGAGTCAGTGCTCGTTCTCCATGGGACATTGTGTAGACAACGATAGGACTACGAACTTTGTGAACACCATCAGTCCACAACAATGACATACGATCCATTGTAAAGGGCTTCATTTTGTTCCCCCTAACTGTCAACACAAAATTCATTTTTTGATTCTTTGTCGTGAATTGCAAAGTGTTGGGCTCCACACTAACATGCAAATTTGAGGGGTCTCCTTCGATATGTGCAACATATGTTGAATTGGCCTGACCAACGTTCGTCACGGTTCTAGGAAAAGTCACCACAAATGCATCCCCTACTTCTACTTGAACTGCCATAGAAGGATAGTTTATATCTTTAGTAGTCATCTTTGTAGAGCAACTATCATTTTTGGGGATCACGCTTCCTGGGGTTCGTGATATGTTGCACCATATCTTAACATACTCTTGAACAAAAGTTTCATAGACAAGTCCGGGATGTGTGGCCTTTAAAGGATCAATGTGCCCAGACCCATATGCAAATTCAGCTTCCGAGTATGGGGAAGCACTTAATTCCCACGCTGTGACACATTCAATAAACTATTGAGATGACGATTTGAGCTTTCATTTAATCGGTCACTCTTATAGAAAAATGAAATGAATTTGTTCATAAAAATACGATTTAATGTACTTTAAATTTAAAGTGTGAGTGTCGATCTATTTTAAAGTTTAAGGGTGAGTGAGTGTGAGTGCTTTCAAGGTGAGTGAGTGTAAGTGCTTTCAAGGTGAGTGCTTGATGGGATTTTCTCAAAATTGATTGATTATATGATGATGATGATATTGATTTAGACACGACTTAATATGTGTGATGCTTAGGTTGAAAATGCTAAAATGCTCACACTCAAATACAAAACACATAATTAAAGTTCCTTCCGAAATACCTACACAAGTTTCTTATCACTTATGTGTGAAAATGTTTTTATTTTTAGTTAGTGAGGTCACTTGTTAGAGTTATGTTCTTAGAGCAGATTTGAGATATAAGTACATGTTGTCATTAGAGCATATTTGATTGCAGAAGGAGACCACTTAGGATGGAAAGACTTTACAAAGGCTGCTGCTGCAGCAACATGGGGGCACGCCATAGATGTCCCTGATAAGATACTAAATTTCACGGAGTTTTTGTCCCATGGAAGTCCAGATGGTGATCTTATCGGTGAAAAGGCCGCTAGAATTTCAACGCCGGGGGCTATTACATCCGGCTACAAGAACATAACTCATATTCATCAACTTCATTACGCGAAATTGATATACCATGAATTTATTGTTGAACTAAGTGCTAATATATAATTTGAAAAAAAGATCACGTACCTTAATGATGTCATGCATATATATACTAGGTCCTCTGGAAGAAAATGAAGCAACAAAAGTAGCACCAGGAGTGTTAATAGGCTCACTTTTGAAAATTTGGACCAAAGGTTCTCTGTGAATCAAATTTAAGTAACAATCAGGTGTTGCATTGTATACAAACATTCATATTCGTAGTTAATCAGGTAAAACATGATTACATGGTAGAAATTTTGAATGTCTTGACCAAGTTGAGATAATCTCTACTTAGGGCCACAGCAGGCCATGGGTTGACTACAGAAAAATTATCAGAACCTGGGTAGATACAACCACTGGCTCCAGATTTCTTAACTTCCTCCAAGTTGGGATTCCGGTCACAAAGAACTACTTTATGGTTGACCAAACTACTCTCTAAGCATTGGAGAACACAATTCCTATAAACAAACAATAAAAAATTGATTAATCATTCACATTTAGATGACTTCTGAAAATATGAAATGATATTAATATAAAACAACACATAACATTTAATTAGCCTACCTTGCATCGGTTTCTGAGCATCTAACTAGGGGTGTTCAAAAACATCCGGATCCGAACTCGAATCCGAAATATCCGACAATCTGTATCCGAGATATCCGAAATTTTGGATATCCGAAAATCGGATTCGGATTTGGATATGACTTTTGCAAATTTTCGGATATCCGAAATATCCGAATCCGAAATCTAAAAATAATAAATATATATATATTATATAATTATATATACAAAGTTTATCCTCATTCCAACGCTAACTCTAATAACAAACATCACCCCCTCCACTCCTTGTCTCCTCCAGGCGCCTCTGTCCTATTCGTGTCCGACGTCTCCTCCCACCAACCAGGCAGCCACCTTCCATCCTCCATCGTCCTGTTTCGTTATCGACCATCGACAAATATAAAGCCATCAACCATCAACAAATCCTTTTGTCTGTTTCCGAATATAAAACCACGGACAAATCCTTTCGTTTTTTTCTTTTCTGTTTCCGAATATAAAATCATAACTATATTATGAGCATTACTTATTTATTATTGTCTTGTGTAATTTTGATAGTACGACACATAAAATCATATAGAATTTGATCCATTAATTAAAGCATTGTTTTCGTCTAATTTACCGTTGTATTTGTTTTGAATTCGATACTTTGAATTGTTTTGAATGTTTGTGGCTGGAAACTTTGAATTGTTTGAATGTTTATTCTAGTTTGAATATTTGAATTAAGCAGCATTGGTTTGGTTTTTATCTAAGCAGGATTTTTTTATAGATTCGGATATCCGTTGGATAATCCGTATCCGAATCCGAAATTTTGGATATCCGATTTTCGGATATCCGAAATTTCGGATACGGATTTGGATATCAATATTCACTATCCGAAATTTTCGGATATCCGATTTTGAACACCCGTACATCTAACTGACACATCTTTTCCATAAACAAGAGGCAACGGTTCATCACTTGATGGAAAAGCATTGATAGCATTACCCTACATTGATTCTATCTAGTTATATATGTTCATTAGCATCCAAAACTACGAACTAATACAAGCTATAGTAGTTATAATAACTACTCACCACTAGAATTTCATCATTCCCAAGAAGGAGCTTGTCGATAATTTTTCTGTCAATATAACTTGCTGCCACAGTTAAGATCCAAGGAGCATAAGAATTGATAGAAGATAAAGAAGGACCCTTATTTCCTGCAGCATTTACCGTCAGAATACCCCTCTCGATTGCATGAAATGCCCCAATCGCTATTGGGTCAAAAGTAAGCTCGGGTGGATCTTCATGGCCCAACGAAATTGATATAATATCAACCCCGTCAGCAATGGCCTGATCAAAGGCACTCAGAATGTCTGTATCCGCACAACCTTGATCACACACTTTATAAATAGCAAGCCTTGCCGAGGGAACTCCACCTCTAACAATTCCATGTGCTAGACCATAGTAACTTGCATGCCTCACTTCGTTACCAGCTAATATTGATGCAACATGAGTCCCATGTCCATCTGTGTCCCTAGCAGAAAGTTCTCTACTATCAACGAGATATGAGCGCGAGCGCCGATTATCTTTCTACATATCATATAGACAACCACTGGCTCCAGATTTCTTAACTTCCTCCAAGTTGGGATTCCGGTCACAAAGAACTACTTTATGGTCGACCAAACTACTCTCTAAGCATTGGAGAACACAATTCCTATAAACAAACAATAAAAAATTGATTAATCATTCACATTTAGATGACTTCTGAAAATATGAAATGATATTAATATAAAACAACACATAACATTTAATTAGCCTACCTTGCATCGGTTTCTGAGCATCTAACTAGGGTGTTCAAAAACATCCGAATCCGAATTCGAATCCGAAATATCCGACAACCCGTATCCGAGATATCCGAAATTTCGGATATCCGAAAATTTTGGATATCCAAAAATCGGATTCGGATTTGGATATGACTTTTGCAAATTTTCGGATATTCGAAATATCCGAATCCGAAATCTTAAAAGAATAAAAATATATATATATATATATATATATATATATATATATTATAATTATATATACAAAGTTTATCCTCATTCCAACGCTAACTCTAATAACAAACATCACCCCCTCCACTCCTTGTCTCCTCCAGGCGCCTCTGTCCTATTCGTGTCCGACTTCTCCTCCCACCAACCAGGCAGCCACCTTCCATCCTCCATCGTCCTGTTTCGTTATCGACCATCGACAAATATAAAGCCATCAACCATCAACAAATCCTTTTGTCTGTTTCCGAATATAAAACCACGGACAAATCCTTTCGTTTTTTTCTTTCTGTTTCCGAATATAAAATCATAACTATATTATGAGCATTACTTATTTATTATTGGCTTGTGTAATTTTGATAGTACGACACATAAAATCATATAGAATTTGATCCATTAATTAAAGCATTGTTTTCGTCTAATTTACCGTTGTATTTGTTTTGAATTCGATACTTTGAATTGTTTTGAATATTTGTGGCTGGAAACTTTGAATTGTTTGGATCAAAAGTTAAAAAAGATTAATTCTCCTTTAATACGAACAACTGAACCCATTATCATTCAACACCTCAGCACGGTGTTTTGTTTATTGACTAGCCTAAGGAATTGGTTACGTAACTTATGGTATCCTCAAAGTTAGCACAGTCACCACTATCATCATTGTCACGTTTTTCATTTACATAATTAGTAGGTTGCTAAATCTATTAATATATATAAAGGAATTGAACGTTGCTGACGTGGCGTGCATTGGTGTCTTCAACCTCTCCATGAAACTGCCACGTGGCATTATAATTGAAAGATTTTTAGTGATTTTGAATTATTTTGATTTTTTAATAAAAAAAAGAAAAAGATAAACCCTAAAAGAGATTGAGTTATTTTAGGAAAAAATAATTTAAAAACAAATTTAAATTTTTCTCTCTCATATTTCCTCCCATAATTTTTAAACGTTAATATGTTTTATATATGAGATTTTTTAAAGAAAAAAATTACACTAAATTAACGAGCGTTTTATTATCTTTCCAACGAGTACCATAGTGCTATATAAAAACGGAGAAAAAAAACGACTATTTTTTGTGGGGTTTCGTTCATACAGGAAACAAAAAACACATAGTGTTCAGGTTATTCATTAATCATGTTTTTTTTTTAAACCAGCTTCTTATCTACGATGTTGAAATTCAGCGCAATCGTCATGCTATCATTGGAATTTTACTCTTCTAAAGATAGATATGTATACTTCATCAAGAGAAGATAGGAGAAAGAATCGTGCAACACTGCAACACATGGTGTCACCTTTTAGCAAGATTATTTTTTTATTTATTTAATTACAAGAGTAATAATTATTATTATTAGTATTAGTATTATTAGAATAATTATATTTTTCAACCCCGGGGACCCTCCCGGGGTAAATTAGCTAGTGCTAAAATAAAATATTTTCAAGGTTGGTAAAGGGCTTGTCTTTGAATTCATGAGATTGTGTGAAACTATATCTTTGATAGAAAGCTTTTCGTGTAAATTAGTCACATGTAACAACTCGATGCAGATATGGAATGTTACTAGTAGAATGGGTTGATATCATAATCATAATGTTTATAGAAAAATCGTTATAGTGAATGAAGAAAATATATTGTAATCATGTTATAAAAATTGGGAGGATTAAGCTTTCACAAAGATAAATGGTTCAAAAATATTTGAGATAAATGAGTGATTAATTTAATTTTCAAATGAAACAAGGGTATTTATGTAAAGAACTTGAATATGGACTATACAGTATACACATTGTATCTACCCAAACCGTTTTCTTAGTAACTAACCGAGTAAAGTTTGTGATTTACACCACACGTAATGGAAAACATGAAATGGGGCGTTAAAGGGGCAAAATCCGCGCCCCTTTCACACGATAACACCGCCCCCTCCCAAGTGAATCGGGCGTTAAAGGGGCAAAAGTACACCTTTTGAATATTTTAATGTATTAAAAATTAATTAAAAAAAAGAAATAATAAAATAACCTTGAAAAGTGACGTGGAAGAATCTGATTGGAGGGTGTAGTGCCCCTGTCCCGTAAAATATTTCGCGAGAGCCCCTTTAGCGCCCGGGGCCGGGGGCGGTGTTTGGGCGCGAATGGGGCGCAAAAATGCCCTTTCACGCCCTTTTCACCCTACCATTACACATGGTCTTATCTAAGATATACAAGACGCTCTATCCAAGACAGTGAGAGATCAATCCAATACACATAAGTCTCGATCTATACAGCGACCTAGACGGAACGTAGATGAAGGCAACCATTGCTACAAGCCTACAACAAAACTCAATAAAGAGAAACCCTATATTGGACGGCTGAACAAAACCGAAGAAAACCATGATCATTTCTTGTACTCTAATATGAACAATATGATTATAGCATCAAAGTTAAGCTAAGCCCTCATGACTTCTCAGCTTCGCTTTGACCAGCATCTAAACTTTGTACAAATAAACTAATTCGATGTTAAGCCCTCATGACTTCTTAAATTCCTGAACTTTAGTCACTAGAAAACAACCAAGTTACACATACAAATAAACCCACTTTCATATAGTATGTTTGCAACGTTAAATTGACACCTTCCTAACACTTATTTTTAACAATTTGAAAAGAATATATTCTGATACCTTTATCAGCCAAGTAACACACGCGTCAGTCATCAACACACCTTTTTTTTTTACAAACAACATTATTCATTGGGTTTGATCTCAATTTATTTCTTTGATTCATGTTGTTAGAAAGACGGTCAAAAGTTTTTGATTAGTTATTCCCATTCAATGTTTGTAAAATCATATTCGATTTGTATTCCAAAAAAAAATCCATATGAAAGTTGTCTTTCTTGGACTCAAAATCATCTAAATTTGATGCATTGTATTTCGTTATAATTTCATGTTCGTTTTTGTTAATATGTGCATAATTTGCTTTGTAATTTGGTGTTTATTTGGTAGGTTTTGCAGTAGTTTTTCATATAAACATTGGTGCATTTGTTTTGGTCTTTATAATTTATTGATGCCAAATATGATATTATGATACCATTCAGATACGCATTTGGTGGCTTATAATCGAGTCTAAAGCTTTCCAAACCAGGTAGTTATCATATTAATCGTGTGATATGATCTTTACTTATCAATTTAGTGATAGAAAAAACAATAACCAATTGTTCCCTTATTTTTTTAAACTATTGCTCCCGCTGATTGTAGCCGGAAATAAGGCCAGACTACTGTTAGAAACAAACGGTAAACACAACTCGCACACACGGTTTTGTGGGGACACCCGCGACTCTATTTTATTAATACTGAGGAAACAAATTTTCTGAATACAAAGTCTTCCATCTAAGACCCTATTTATACTAATAGAAAACATACTAGAATCCTAACCTTATTCAACAAGGAAACTTAAATAAAGAAACATAACAACTAATCATACATCTAGATGGATAGATAAACCTTTGTAGATAAGGATTAATTCAAACAACTACACTGCTTCAATTGTTCCCTTATTCGTTTGATTCCGGCCACGATGTTGATGGAAACTGAAAACATTTCATTGCAAGAATTTTGGGTTAAATTAAAGAACAGGAGGGTTTAACTATCATCCGATTTGATTTTCAAAGATAATGGGGTTTTATCTGCATTAACGTATCAAGGTGATGTTTTATAATGATCGCGCTACATGTAGCATCTCTAAACGCCATTTTTTCTTTGTTCATTAGCATGAAATCTGTATGTGTGTTTTAACAAATTATGTTATCAAGTGGAAGAGCACTTAAGGTGTAATCTTTTTCATTTGGGGTATTTTAAGAATGTAGGTTGTTGATTACTTACACTTTTTGTGTGTTCCATCAGGTTGGATAAAAAATATTTACACCATTAACATAATAAAGAAACATAACACATTAAGTTTACTTTTTGTGTGTTGATTTTGTTTTAGAGCGACATGTAGTATTTAGTAATATTACAAGTGTAAGTACGTTAAAGTTAATTATAGTTTACTTTAACCTTGCTTGCATAATGAATCGAAGTTAATTTCCTCGCGTTGAATTAAGGAAATAAAAAAAAGTCGTTTTCTATACACCAGGTGTATGCACTTCGTTATATGGTAAATATGGGCACCAAACATTGCCGTGGCCCGTGGGCATGCTGCCATGTTGCTAACCAAATCGATTAGCGATGGTGATTTGTTAGCGAGCATGTATATATGTATTTTCTCATCCAAATATCATTTTCTTACTTCAGATTGGATATGATAGGGTAACATCTTATCTTTTGTTAATTGTAGGTTTAACTTTTTACCATGTCAGCTTCCAAGTTGTATTTGGTTGGTTACGTACGGGACACATCTGTAAGTAACGTGTCATAGGTTAGATTGCAGCCTGCATATCGAAATCGAAATTAGAATTGGGTGTCATGTTTCTCATCCTTTTCATTTCCATTTTACCTTGTATAGAGAATTTCTTAGTGTAACAATTTTCTTTGTATGTGTACTCTTTAACCGGATGAAGACGCTCGCTTTCAAGTAGAAGGCTATGTGCTTGCTAAGTTTCTATTTTTATCATGTTTACCAAAGAACCAAAAAATGGAGTCGTTTTTATAAATGGTCGAATACTTATTTTTTTCTAGATAAAATATTTATCTGGCCCGTCCTAACCCGTTTTTGGCCTCCATTGACGACAATTTAGGGATTAGCTTCTAATGTATATTATGGTTGATTTTGTAAATGCTTTGTCTTGTATTCAAATGCTAAGTGGCATCCTGACTACCCGTTCTATTTTAGGTGCACAAACAAGAGCTTTGATGTTATAGCTGAAAAGAAAAGAGATGGTCGACAAGCTAATGATGGTGTAAGGACTAAAAACTTGCATGTAGGACGATAGCTATATCACTACAAAGGTGATCATAATTTTGAGTGGAAATTTTTATATTGTATTTTATTTGATATGACCGATTCTGCCTTTTAACTACTCATTTGACCCATTGCCATCAAAGTATAATGCAAGTTGAGCCTTTTTTATTTTAGTGAATTTTACGAACATATCCAGGCTTCTTGCTGGAGCTTTTATTCAGACAATTCTTTGGTTTCAAGGAGGTCAAAATGATCCATACAACACAGGGTATCGCTTTTTTTGGAAGTTGGATGATAAAAAAATACACATTTCTACTTCAATGCAATCCCTACAAGGCTTCAAGATCACCCTCCAAAACATTATGAAAAAAAGGAAGCATATAGTCTTTTTTTAATATTTTATTTGACTACGTAGTGATTTGAGGGTTGGTGATAGAAAAGTAGGCGTCACACAAGCTATCAAATGTTAGCGATAAAGAGGTGTAATGAAGTTAAAAAATAACCGAAGTGAGATTTTTAAACTCTTGCGTGACGATACAACTCTCCGCTTAATGTTCCTCTTCCTCTGAAGGGCATATCCATAATCCTTATCTATTGACGCCGCATCCTATGTGCAGCTCACACAAGGGTGCTAATTAGGTTATGGTACGAAATTTAGGGGCTCCAACCCCGTGTTGTCGTTTCCTACTGGTAGTTGGTGCTTTCCTGCCGCAAAGCGCGGGTTAATATTACAAGTTCGCCATTACAAACAACTTTTAGAACTACAAAACAAAATGGTACACGACTACGAGGAAGCTAACATTCAAAGATTGTAGGGGGTGGCGCCCCTTCACAGAAATATACTCCTCATCTAGACAAAACGATGAATATAATTACTGCTCCAAAAGAGAAAGCACACAGTGTCATGCAGACCCCTCTAGTCATTAGATTCATCATCATCATAGTCAGTTAATCCCACCTATAGCAAAGCTAAGGTAGGGTCTGAGGAGGGTAAGATGTAAACAGCCTTAACTCTGTTGGAAATATGTGAATGGATGGATTTTATTGAAATTATAATTTGATAAATTATAATTATTAATAAGACCTTAATGTGGTGAATTAAAGACTAAAACTCTTGAGTTTTATGTCTTTGATGAGAGGTCTTTATTTCTTTTAATTAGAGATTTATGTCACTTAATTAGAGTCTTTATGTCTCAAATTAAGTCTCTAATTAAGAAGACTTTTATACATCCATGTTCTTATATAATGGAAGACTTTGTGCTTCATTTGGAGATGTAGATGTAGAAAAGAGATACATACACACACATATATGTAGAGAACAAACTCAATCGAAGTCCGGTTATCTTTCAGGCAAGTGGGATAGTCCGCAGTGCACCGCGCCGCACTGTTGAACCGGTGTACCCTGGGAACAGACGACGAATCTGTTTAAGGGAATTGTGTCAAACACAAGCCCGGTTCCTTTTCAAAATTCTATGATTTCGTTTTCTCTTTTCAGTTTACTGCAGCAAGTACAGAGACTCGGAAACCTACGAGCTTCATGTATGAAAGGCGTGCGGTGATTACAATGTAAGTTTTCTAACAAACTTAAACAGATTAGGTGAACAAACTTTCGTGTTCTTCCTAAGGAATTTGGGTTCGCGAAAGTTTGTACATGTTTTCTTTGGTACATCGAATTAGATTACATTCATGATGAGAATGCAATCTTTAATCCGAAAGATTGTTTCTACAAAACGAATTTTTGATTTAATTTTCGGATTCATGGGTTTTGAGTTATATTTAGATAAACCGGACTATGAAACATTTCTAATATGTGTTTAAACATTTTTTTTTTGAATTTCTAATGATAGTATTAGAAAAGACATATTAGTTGAAAACCTATGTAAACTTGGTTGATCATGTTTTCTTTCTAGTAAGCGTATTAGAAAGATAATTTCAAAGTATTTGAAATGTATACATTTTCTAATAAGAGTATTGGAAAATAAAGGGTTTCAAAATATAAGGTTTTGAAACATGTATTTCTAACAAGCGTGTTAGAATCGACGACGTTGAAAGAATAACGTGTCATGAAACATTTCTAATAAGAGTATTGGAAATAAAGGGTTTCAAAATATAAGGTTTGAAACATGTATTTCTAACAAGCGTGTTAGAATCGACGACGTTGAAAGAATAACGTGTCATGAAACATTTCTAATAAAGCGTATTAGAAATTATTATTTAGAAAATAGTAAGTTTAATTTGTAAACTTATATATTGATTTCTCTAACGGGCGTGTTAGAGATTGATGATTTTGTAAAGACAAAATAAGATGTTTATATTTTCTAACAAGTGTGTTAGAAAAGATTATTGTACAAAATAGACAAACGTGTTGGAAATTTTATTTTGGAAATTTTGTGAAAATAAAAAAAAGTTATAAACTTATTTTGTTTTATTGAAGGTTTTAGTAAGAATACTAATTAAAAGTCCAAAGTTGAAACTTAAAAATAATAAGAATATCATTAAGATGGGTCAAATATTCTTAAAGGTTTTAATGGGGTGTTTCAACTCATGGGTTTATGGAAAATTGGGTGTTTCAACCTTTTCCAACATTAAACCAGTTTGGTTAAATTTGACGGTTTCTAACGAGTGAGTTTGAAACGGGTATATTTTGGAAAATCCAAAGTTAATACCATTTATGTAAATGGTTTAATTTTCTAACGAGGGTGTTAGAAACGGTTTATTTTATATAAACCAACAAGGTCTAAAACGATTGTCATAATCGTGTATTTCTAACAGGCAGGTTAGAAACGGTTGAGAATATAAACCAATGACCTTTAAAATGATTTTGGTAATCATTTATTTCTAACGGGTGTGTTAGAAAAAGGTTTATTTGATATAACCAAAATCTATATGATGAAACGTGTAATCGTTTGCATTCTAACAAGTATGTTAGAAATTGTTAATTTTTAAACCGTATATGTTTATATGGTACACGTATAGTTTCTAATGAATAAATTAGAAATGGTTAGTCATGAAAACCATATACTCTAACAAGTGAGTTAGGAATGGTTTAAATAATAAAACTATATTAGAGTTTATGAAAAATACATGTGAAAGCAGAAATGTTTTGTCTGAATAAAACATGTGTTTTGCAAATTATATATGGTTTGATACTTGTATGAGAAGTATGATGACTTGAACCATATAATAGTCTAGAGAGACTATTTAGTGTAAAACAACTTATATTGTTTTGGACATATTTACTTGTTCGACTACTTGTGAGTAGTTAAGTATAAACAACTTTGTTGTTTTGAACAGTGTATTGAGGGAGTACCTCGAAACATGCCACGAGACGATATAATTGCTATTATTTCGTCGAACGATAAAGTGTTGAAGAGAATAACACTTTGAGATTTGATGTTTATATATCTTTATATGAATCCGTTTAAATATATATGTTATATGTATTTTGGATTATATTGAAATTATAATTTGGTAAATTATAATTATTAATTGGAATCTTAATGAAGAGTAAACTCTTGAGTAGAGTTTTATGTTTCTAATTAAAGTTTTTATGACACTTAATTAGAGCTTTTTATGTCAATTTATTAGAGCCTTTATGTATAAAATTAAGTCTCTAATTAAGTGACTAAGAAGAAAAACTCTTCATCCATCCCCATTGAGATAATCATGATCAACGTGGCAAGTGTATTGTGGTTAAATACACGAAAACGAGATATGTCGTCAAATGTTGAGAGCATCAACATAGAATTGAACAAATGTATTTTCGATGACTATAACATATGATAGGAATATATGTTATTATTCATAAGTCGTTGATAAATTTTGCGAGATTTATTATAAAAGACTTACAATAGTGATGGACGTGTAGAGTTTCTACAAACCATCAATGTTGGTTGAACTATATGAAGGATTCGTGATATATTTTGGGAGAGTCACCCAATAAATAAGTTCAACAAATATATACATATCACTTAGGGATATGTGAATGTCATGTCATGTCGTTGAGTGTCAATCTAATTGACTTGTTGATGATGAATATGTTCATCAAAGTGACTTATATTAAGACTTATGTTTAAGTCCTAAAGAGTCAATGGTGAAGCCTTGGAAATTAAAGGCAAACGAGTCTTGATCCTAATGGATGGAATTAATTATGGTTTTGAAGCATTCTTTAAACCAATGTTTTGGAATGGTAAACAAAATCTCATTTTGTGTCTAAACTAAGAAGTGAATGTTAGGAAGAGATAATGAGATATCTCTTAAGGCTGTGAAGAATCAGAATGAGGCATCTTCTGTTCACATGCTAAGTATTCGTAGTCTAAAGCATGCTAGACTAATACTTGTTAATTTAGATGCTCCACGGAGAATAAATTAACTTTGAACATTCAAACATATGTGACAGCATAAGAATGTATTTTGTAAAAGCAAATATATAATTCATTAAAAAGGATGACTCGAAAGGACCGAATAAATAGTTTATTGATTATGAAACTATTTAGCTGAATATGAGGAGAACTCATATAGCTCAGAAAACGATTCGTGTGAAAATATGGGTTGAGTAATATAATGGATGACCTCAATAACACAAAGATATAAGATAGTCGCTATCTTATCACGGGTGTCTAATGTCATCATGAGTGGTATTACTCAAACTTAATCAAAGTGCAAGCAATGTGGGGGAAGAGCCATTTAAGAAACAATCCGTAGGGATGTAAAAATGGTACTTGAGAAGTTTTCAAGGTACATATGAAAGGAAGAAACTTTCATCACCCCATTTGGTAGTTATCCAATAACACTTAAGTGTGGAGGTGACTTGCAATTGAAAATAGAAGGTTTGATATGAACGGATGTGATTTTGGGAAGCACAAATCACACGAACCTAGAATAGACTTGTTATAAGTCAGTCCTATTATGTGGACAAAATTCTTGAGAAGTTCAATGGAAATGACTCTAGTGTGGCTAGAACTTTCATTGACACGAGTCAATGTCTAGCTAAGAATCGAGGTGGGCCTGTTAACCAATTAGAGTACTCAAGAATTATTGGCAGCCTGATGTATCTGATGAGTTGTATCAGACCAGACTTAGCAAACAAGCTAAGTAGATACACGAGCAACCTAAGTTTAATTCATTGGAATTACGTGACACAGGTGCTTTGGTAATTAGGATACATACCAAACTACGGGCTGTAATATAAAAGATATCCAGCATTTGTTGAAGGTTACTATGATGCGAATTGGATATCTGACACGAATGATTCCAAGGCAACGAGTGGATATTTGTTCACACTTGGAGGTGCCGCGATAACATGGAAATCATCTAAGCAAACAGTTATTGCTAGATCCATGATGGAATCAAAATTCATCGCTTTGGATAAAGAGGATGAATAGGCAGAATGGCTACGTCAATTTGTTAAGGATATACCTAGGTGGCCGAAGCCGGCATTGGCCCAATGAATACGCTGTGATAGTCAATCGGTAATTGGCAGAGCTCATATCACAATGTGTATCATTAAGAATAGGTATATAAGACGTAGGCATGATCGGCACGACAACTAATCTCTATAAGAGTTATCACTATTGACTATGTGAAGTCAAAGGATAACATCGCGGATCCGCTAACAAAAGGCTTAAGCAGAGAGTTAGTCGTCAATGGGAATGGGACTAAAGCCCATGAAAGGCTAAGTTTATGCGAAGGAAAACCTAACTCAGCTGACTGGAGATCCCAAGATCTGAGTTCAATAGGACAACCTAATTGTATGAACTGGCGAAGGTCACTGTGGGGAAGAGTTGTTGGAAATCCCACATTTTGAAAAAAGGGAGCTTACTATAAATTAAATAAGCTTCCTAGTCCATTCCTAAAAAGTGACAAGGTTGAGGTTAAGCCTATGGCTTTTAATGATTTGACTGAGGTAACCAATCCCAGTAGATCACCTATGTGAGAGAGAAGTGGGGTCGCTTCGAAGGGTATTGTTGGGGCACAATACTTAAGAGCTCTCGCAGAACCAGGCACGTGTCCATGACCATAACGGACACAACTATGAGGACTTGACGTTGTCAGGGAGAGTCTTGTGTGAAGCGTATTGTCGTCCACACAAACGGCAGACGAGTTCAAAGACATCGCGTTCTACTCAGAGCTAGTGGGCTAAGTGCGTTTCATAAGCGAAGGTTCAAAGGGTCACACCTACCTATCGTATGCAAAACTCAACTGTTGAAATTTAATCGGAATGAGGTTGTTTCTGAATATGACTCCCTTTCATGTGGGGGTTTGTTGAAACTTTTGTGTGTTTTGAATAATCTCCATTCATGTGGGGGATTGTTGGAAATATGTGAATGGATGGATTTTATTGAAATTATAATTTGATAAATTATAATTATTAATAAGACCTTAATGTGGTGAATTAAAGACTAAAACTCTTGAGTTTTATGTCTTTAATGAGAGGTCTTTATTTCTTTTAATTAGAGATTTATGTCACTTAATTAGAGTCTTTATGTCTCAAATTAAGTCTCTAATTAAGAAGACTTTTATACATCCATGTTCTTATATAATGGAAGACTTTGTGCTTCATTTGGAGATGTAGATGTAGAAAAGAGATACATACACACACATATATGTAGAGAACAAACTCAATCGAAGTCCGGTTATCTTTCAGGCAAGTGGGATAGTCCGCAGTGCACCGCGCCGCACTGTTGAACCGGTGTACCCTGGGAACAGACGACGAATCTGTTTAAGGGAATTGTGTCAAACACAAGCCCGGTTCCTTTTCAAAATTCTATGATTTCGTTTTCTCTTTTCAGTTTACTGCAGCAAGTACAGAGACTCGGAAACCTACGAGCTTCATGTATGAAAGGCGTGCGGTGATTACAATGTAAGTTTTCTAACAAACTCTACCCCTAAGAATAGAGAGGCTGCTTCCAGTGAGACCCCCGCTCGATGTGGTTTGGTATCAAGCCTTGGACATAAGGCACAGAACACTTAGCAATCGGGACAAACCCGATCGGTGCATGTACCCCTTTGTCTTTTGGCTATCAACACCACCACATGATGCATGATTAACCGTCCGTCGTTTTTAACATTATTTTCACGAAATTAGTAAAATAACGTTAAAACTAGTGCAACTTTACTTTTGCCCCCCGATGACCACACATATATACATTATATGCGCACACCGTAAGTGGGGCGTACCTCTAATCATTAGATTGTGAGAAAGAAATAGATGTGAATGTTATTAAAATATCTCAAAGACTGAAAAAATATATAGATGTTTCGACAATGGAGTTGGGGTACTTCTCAATAATGCAACTTCTAAATTGACTGGGCCTGACTAGATGATGAACCAACAACTAAATGGTTCACACGAGTTCATCAGCAAAGCTACATCAGCCCAGCAACAAACAGCAGCAGCATCTGAAGCCCAACCAGCTTCAGTCCATCCATCCTAGTATATCAACAAGCGCAACAGTAGCATAAAGCCCAGTTCCGCTAAGAGCCTGATACACAAACTAATAAAACACAAGTAAGAAAAATCATTTATACGTTTGACGACTAAATTGGACACAGTGGCGGATCCAGGATTTTTTTTCACTGGGTTCCTTTTTTTAGGTGTTTCAATTTCCTATGACCAAAATTTTTACGGGTCGGTTCACGGGTTCGGGTCGGTTTGCGGCTTTGGGTCGGATAAGGTTCATAACATAATATAAAACGAAATAATAATAAAAAACATTGGCATTAGAAATTTAAAGCACACAATATAAATACGCTTGTCTTTAAGGAGTAAAAAAAGATACCTATAGTTGTTTTCGGGTTGCCTGAAAAGGCTTCAGCAACATGTAGTGTAGCAAAGAAATCTTATACAGGAATCAGAACCTGAAGTTAACACCGAGTTGTGGTTACAGCTAAATGAATGAAATGGGAATTTATGAACAAGTTGAGCTAAAGATGAGGTTGCTACTCAAACTGGTAAAATAAAAAATTTAGCCATCATGTTGAAAGATCAAACAGGTCAAAAATCACTCAAAAGTGTATAATGAATGCATACAACTTCCTATAAATTGTTCCGTTAACATTTATACCATCAATGTATCGTATAGTTTTAAAAATCATACTTACCATATCATTTGTTAATGAAAAACTTCAATAATTCCTAGCCATTTACTAAAAAACATTTGACTCCTAATTACTTAGATGAACTGAATCATATATTCATGTATGCCAAATTAAACCAATCCCAAACTAAGCAGTAAATACCATTCTTGCATTTGCATCCACTTTCAGTCTTTCATCAAAGTGTCATCTTATAATAGCTTTGACTATTGTGCTAAAAAATTAAAACACTGAGCATTTGTGGCCTTATTCTTTTTTTTTTTTTTAAACAGCAAATACTCAAAATAATGATAGTCTTCATGTCTATTGGACGTACTTTGACCTTTTTGGAGCATAAGATTTGATAGAAGATGATTATGGTATTTTAGTTAGTTAATGGTATTTTAGATTTTTATGAAATTATACTTTACATAATTTGTGACATACTTATAAACATTATTTCACCCAAATTGAATTAAATAATTGGGTAAACAATTAAAAATATGGAAATTTGTAACTGTAAGAAATAATATAATAATAGCAATAATAATAGTTGTAAGATCACAGGTAAGGGTTAATGCCTTTTAGGGGCATTTTTCACCACATCATCATCATAATGCCCCTTTAAAAGAATGTGTAATGGTTAATCTCTTTTTTAATGTCATTTCAATAATTACTTTCCTTATTTTTCTTCTCTTTGGCATTATATTAGAAATGCTCCTCATTCTTCATGCCCCTATAATGCACAGGGGTTGGTGTTAAGGGCGTTATCAAACTTATTCATGCCCACATAATGTCCATTACACATGGTCTAATAGTAGAAGTACGTTTTTGTTAATGGTATTTTAGATTTTTATGGAATTATACGTTACATAATTGGTTATATGCTTGTAAACATTTCACACAAATTGAATTAAATATAACAAAAAAATATGGAAATTTGTAACTGTAAGATTTTTTTTTTTTTTGATGGCCAACAAAACAATCCCGATCACTCACGAAGTACCCACTGGACAAAGGAGTACTCCGAGAGTAACCCGGGTCCACCAATATATAATTTCACACAAGTTCTGGAGAAAACCCGCTGCCCGAAGGCCCACTGGGGTAAAACCCGACCCACCAGCAGCATTTTGCTGCCGGTAGGACTCCAACTCCCCACCTCCCATAAGGAAAGCAAGAAGGGTGCCACTCCACCATAAGGGAATCGGCAACCGTAAGATTTTAGGGGATACAAGAATGCGTTAAATAGAATTACTGATTTGTTTTTTAAATAGAAATAAACTAAAATTAGTAAATTATCTTAAATGATAATGAAACGGCCCATAAATCATTAACCTAATTATTTACGCAACATTCTATAATTCTATAAATACTAGACAATCATCCTACAAAGTACAGTACAAACAATCATTCATATTCTGTTTCTTAATATTTCCTTTCTTTTCCCTAGACCCTAGAGCATAATGAAGTTTCTCTGTGTTTTAGTTATTACCATGTCAATGTTGACATTCATAACGAGCAAAGTACATCCACCGGTACTGGAATGCGATCTTGGTGATGTTTATATGTGTCATTGTGATACCTCTCCACCGTCCTAGAATGCTGTAATGCTTTAAAGGCCCATAAAGATTGTTTCTTTTACTATATAGAATTTTGTTCTTTTATTGAAGGAACAATTAGACGTTGTCATTTGTAAGATTCAGAGTTCTTGATTTCTTAATAAAGTATGTTATTTGGTTGTATTGCACCCTAATCTTCTCATATTTGATGTTACATCAATATCTTTAATAAATAATAAAGTGTATTATTTGGTTGTTGTTGGGTCGTGGATTGGTGGTGGTGGGTGGTGGTTGTGGTGGAAAAATTGATACGTAAATGTAGCAAAATTGAAACGTAATAATGGTCGACTAGTGGGATTACCCCGTGCTGCACAACGGGAGTTGATAAGTATCGGTTTGGTTTATTATTGGGTCAACAATCAATATGGTAACTAAAAGATAAACTCAAAAACAAAGTCGTGATATGCTAAAAACATCTAATACGTGTTTTATATCAATCGAGGATTATAAAAAATGAATACCGATACGGTTCCAACAATACTAATATTAGAAAATAAAATCAGTATAGTAAGTTAATAATGTATATTATACGTATTTCAAGAAAAATTATACTAAGAATCCAAGGTAACTCAGATCTACCTCATTAGGATCGAATGGCTTAGCTAGCATAAACTCCATAGCTATCCCACTCACAATTAAGCCCATAAAAGTACATATTAAAGGAGTTGCACGATTAGCATAAGTCAATAATTGCAAATATAAAATTATATAAAAAAAATCAAGGATACTAATTTACTCACTGTTGAAGCATTTGTTACATTGTTCATTACCATGTAACATAAGAAGGAATTGTAATATTCGTTCTTTTATAGCGTCTAGAATCATACTCTCGCCAATGTTGTGTGCAAATTGGAAATCAACAAAAAGAAAAACAACTGTATGTCTCAATACAAATGAATCATTATCAAAGGGATTAACACAAATATTATATCAAGTCTTGATAAATCGTATGCTCTTTCTCCATCTGACATGGTATAAATCATGATCGGACTTCGGACTCTGTGAACACCATCAGTCCACACTAGTGACATGCGTTTTGTTGTGGAGGGTTTCATTTTGTCCCCCCTAACAGTTAGCACAAAGTTCATCCTCTGGTTTATTTCTGTGAATTGCAATGTCTTGGGCTCCACACTGAAATGACAATTTAAGGGGTCTCCTTCTATAGACGCAACGTACGTTGAGTTGGCTTGACCAACATTTGTTAATGTTCTGGGAAAAGTTACCGCAACTGCAACTCCGCTTCTACTTGAACTGCCATTGATGGATAATTTATCTCTTTAGGAGACAGCTTCATTGTACAATTTTCATTTGTGGGGATCGCATCCCCTAAGGTTCGAGGTATGTTGCACCATATCTTGATATATTCTTCGAAAGGTGTCTCGTAGACTAGTCCAGGATTTGTGGCCTTAATAGGATCAATGTGTCCAGACCCATATGCAAACTCAGCTTCTGGATAAAGGGATGCATTGAATTCCCATGCTATGACACAATAAAAAAAGCGAATGAGATGATAGTTTGAAAATGTAATAGTTACAGTTTAATTTATAAGTTACCTGTAGTCATTAAAGCAGATTTAACTACAGAAGGAGACCACTCAGGATGGAAAGACTTTACAAAAGCTGCTGCAGCTGCCACATGGGGGCATGCCATGGATGTCCCGGACATGATGCTAAACTTTACAAAGTTTTTGTCCCATGTAAGTCCAGATGGTGGGGCTATTGGTGAAAAAGCCGCTAGAATTTCACACCCGGGGCTGTTACATCCGGCTATAAAGAACATAGCATATTTCAGTACGTGATCTCATATATACAACAAACTATGTTACGAATCTTGTTTGTACTACTAATGAAAACTAAAATGTAGGTATTCAAAGTGCTATACAAAGCTGTCCAAGTGTAACATAAAAGCCCATATTGGATTACAGAGAGTTTATATACCACTATCTCATTATCGAATCAACTAATCAAGTGTTAATTTATAATTTGAAAGAATAGTGTTTACCTTTATTATATCATGCATAAACATACTTGGTCCTCTAGAGGAAAACAAAGCAACAGAAGGAGCATCTGGATTGTGAACAGTCTCGCTTTTGAAAATTTGGGCCCGAGGTTCTCTGTCCATCAAACAAGAGTAACATTAGGTACTTTAAAAATAAAACTAATTAAAAGTGGTTTAGCGGATAAAGATGTCATTACATGGTAGAGGTTTTGAATATCTTGACCAAGTTGAAATCATTTCTACTTAGGGGAATAGCAGGACACGGCTTAACAGCAGAAATATTAGTAGGTTGAAGAGGATAACTTGGGTAGATACAACCAATGGCTCCAGATGTTTTAACTTCCTTTAAGTCGGGTTCCTGGTCACAAAGAATAACTTTATGATTGACCAAGCTACTATCCAAGCATTGGTGATGACAACTCCTATAAACCAAAAAATATATATATATATGATTAGCCGTTCATATTTGCATAACTTGAAAATATGAAAAGGTTCAGATGTAAGGAATACATAACATTTTGCCTACCTTGCTTGAGTTTCCGAGCAGCTACTAGTCACCTCTTTCCCATAAACAAGAGGCAATGCTTTATCACTTGACGGGAAAGCATTAATAGCATGACCCTACATTGATTTGATCGATTTACTATATGTGTTTATTAGTAGCCGAAACTACAAACTAATACAAGTTAGCTAACTAGAAAGTATGTGGCTACTCACCACCAGAGTTGCATCGTTCTCAAGAAGGAGCTTGTCGATAATTTTTCTGTCGATGTCACTTGCTGCAACGGTTAAGATCCATGGAGCATAAGATTTGATAGAAGATGACTCTGGACCAGCATTACCAGCAGCGTTTACCGTCAAAATGCCCCTCTCGATTGCATGGAATGCCCCAATTGCAACTGGGTCAGATTTAAGCTCGCCTGAAACTTCACCGCCAAGTGAAATTGATATAATATCTACCCCATCAGCAATGGCATGATCAAAGGCACTCAGAACATCCGTACCATAGCAATGTTCATAACATACTTTATAAATAGCAAGTCTTGCTGAGGGAACTCCTCCTCTAGCAATTCCCTGTGCTAGACATAATAACTTGCTTCTCTGACTTGGTTACCGGCAAGGATTGATGCGACATGAGTCCCATGCCCGTGTTTGTCTCTTGTAGAAAGTTCCCCACCTTTAAAGCTAACGAGCGAGCGCCGATTATCTTTCTACATATCAGATAGACAACAATTAAAAGCATACCAAGGCATTTATTCTAAACTGACAAGCTTTCAGATATGTGTGTCTATTAAAGTTATCTTCTTGGAACATAACACCTATTAACTATGTATTCTCTTTGTTGGGATAATATTGATGGGTCGGGTCAAATTCGGGTAGTCTGATACGGGTCGAAGCTATGGATCAATATCACCATCACATTCAAAAATGCACCACAAACCAAGTTAAATGAACACCGAACAAACTTACCTGTTACACACAAAATCCTTACCACCATCACATTCCCCTTTCCATTTTGAGGGAATAGGACCGAAGCCTTCATCGCTAAAGCTTTCTAACTCCGGCCATATTCCAGTATCAATCACACCTATTATAATGTCACTCTCCACTTCAGGGCGTCGTTCGATTCCTTGGG
The DNA here is from genome assembly GCA_030844895.1 of Ambrosia x helenae. Lineage (NCBI taxonomy): Eukaryota > Viridiplantae > Streptophyta > Magnoliopsida > Asterales > Asteraceae > Ambrosia > Ambrosia x helenae. The sequence goes on along the minus strand of JAUTDX010000541.1, from coordinate 66,817 downwards.
ATAACCCCATGAAGTCCCACGACCTTGTTGTTTGTAGCAACGACTTCTGACAGGGGAAGACCGAGACGATCCCAGCAATTCCTATGATGTATATGTAATACAAAATTAGATATCAAGCATGCATAACAAAAGGATGAATTGTTCTATGAAATAAAACGAATATTTTTAAATAATACTGACTGTGAGCATACAAAGGGTACCATTCAATTCATTGTATCCCATGATCAGGTAACTTACTTGTTAACTTAAGCTTTTCTTCCTTAGAAAGATACGCAGCAAATCCGTTGAAGCTTCTTTTATAGCTCCGTATCAATGCTTGGTTTGCAAAACTGTTTTTGTCCCCAAAGTATATAAGAAAATAGTTATATATAGATTGTAACAAAACAAAAAATAATGAACAAAAGATAAGACATACCTAGGATGAATAACTTCTTTAATAATTTGCGAATGATGCAACGAAGGTGAGTATTCGCCCTCAGGAAGAGATCCCATATAAGCAATATAAACCTACAAAAACATAACATCCATCAACACTAGAGCTAAATGAGAATATATGCAATACATGTAGCTAGTAATATTTATAGTCTAGCTAGTTTTAAAAAACTGTAAAATGTTATGGTCTAGACTAGGTTGAATAAAAAGTTATCATGCGTTTTAGTTCGCAAAAAAAAAAAAAAAAAAAAAAAAAGAAGTAATTAACAATTTAAAAGTAATCATTGACTTACCATTCGTTCTTGATCAAGGGAGGAGACCGAAGAAATGCATATGCATATTATGCATATAGTTTGAAAAATACTCAGTGTCTCCATTAGCAGCCAAGCCAAACTACAAGATCCGAATAAGAGTCATTAAACTTTAGCATGAATGAGATAACATGTCAAATGACAAAATTGCGTAATGTAATCTCAAATACACATCATAATTCTAAATTTGTCTTTCTGTTACTAAATATATGGTTTGGGTATTTGACATCTTATAACTAGAATGTGTGTACTCTTCGTGATAATTTATTTTGATTCCACAAACTTTTGTTGTTGATAAAGATATGTTTTGTTTTGTTTTGTCTTCTGATACTAAGTTTGGTTGGATTGATTTTTATTCTTTATGTTTTGAATTCTGCATTCGTGTTGTGTAATAATCTAAGATTGCTTTTATCTAATCTTAAATATAAAGTAACAAAAATCTGAATTTCAAGTATACTGGTTATTCATCAAATTGCCTGTTGTTTGTATTGTTAGTATTGCTTGATGTGTTTCCACAGTTAGACGATTGAAAGGGGGTAAAGTTGTTTTAAAATGTGAATTCACAATCTCAATCTTATACATGTTGTCTGATTTTTGTTCAAATCTAAAGTAAAAGGTATAATTTGTGGCTGTCAGTTTTCAGGATACATCTTTTTTTATAAACAAATCATGGTTGAACAATCAACCAACTAATTGTGTTTTACATCGACCTGCTTTATACACCTTTCTACAGACCCTGCAAACCTATTTGAACTTATGGATAATTACTAATCTGACGCGTAACTTTGAATCAAACTCGATCCCACAATTATGGCCAACTTTGAGAATGTGTCTCGAACACAGTTTAGAACATTTCACTTGGCTCAAGTGTTTTTGGTTGAATTTTGATTTCTATTCTAACGTTTTTCTGTTATAACGTACGTAGAAGTTTAATGTGCGCGTGTGTGTGTATGTTTAGACAAAAAAATTCAAAAAAAAAAAAAAATAGTCTGTTTTCCTGGTGGCACACCACACACGAGTTACTTGTTTAACCTCGGCCCTTGATCAAAATTATCATCTCATATTCTCAGTCTGTTATTCGCACAGGGGCGCTGAGGGGCGAGGATCCTCAGATTCTCATAGACGGCATATTCAGGCCGTTTATATTTATGAAATTGCTCGGCGAATCCTTACAATTTTGTGCCTATTTATAGGCTTAGATTACATCACGTCGTTGGTGTAACACTGTAACAGAAACCGTGGATAACATCCGTTTGACTTTCTTATAATATCAAATGACTCTTTATGTTCTTTACACAAGTTTTTGATAAACATTCTTTACATGTTTTGACATGCTTTTTTTTCCATTTTTTTAGATGTGGTTATGAGGTTTAAAAGTTGTGTGTTTTTGTTTTATATGATATGTTTTCTAATCAGTTTCTTCCTGCCTTCAGGAATTGAAGTTGTTATGTATTCTAATCAGTTTCTACCACTCAATGTTGTGCACATTTACTTTAACATTTACTCTATTGGTTCAGGCCCAGGGGCGGATCTAGCATGTAACCGGGGTTGCCCGGGCTGCCCCTCAACTTTGTCAGCGAAGTACAAAATTAGTGTAAAGTTTTTTTTCTTTGTGTATCATATACCCCTGACCAAATATCAGGATACCCTTGAATTTTTCTTCTAGATCCGCCACTGTCAGGCCCCTCGAACACTCATAATCTCACACAATCAAAACTCACTTATTATAACACTAATAATTTGCAAGAAGGAAAAGAAGAAAATATGCCTTTAAATAGGCTAATATACTAACTTAAACATGGACTCTTTCAATAAAATGACCCAATCCTCCTAGTAAATCAGTAAACTCAAAACTAACTACACCTAGTCCATGCAAGTCTAAACATTATTTTGTCAATTTCAAACCTAATTTTACAGCACAATTCTTTATATAAAATGCAAAATAATCAGCTGGACCCAAATGACCTGTGACCGGTTCAACCCGTCAAGATTAACATGAACATGAACAGAACTATTACCTCAATTTAATGAATCAGAGATCTGGATTATGGAGTCTGGTAGCTAGCTAGGTCCGTGTAGGGAAGATGGAAAGAAAATAGAAAACCCTTAAATTCAAACTATAATGTTAATTTTAATTGTATTGTATAGGAGGAGGCATGCAGCTGTAGATTACTATATAAGACATGCAGAACGTTGGTTGTGCAGAACACCAACTCAACTCTAAATGGATATTTCCCGTTTGCATTGTGGTGATTTCCAATAAATACACTTTGAATAGATTTTGACCCACACTTTAAGTTAAATCCGGATTAACTAAACCAAACACTTTTAAAACATAGTCATTAATTTTACGTAATACTTTGAATAATTTACTGTTTTAAGATTTCTTTAAAAAAACCAACAGATAATTACAAATGTCGGTTAATTTGTAACTTTAATTAGTGCGCGTCCTTTTGAAATTTTATTAGGATAAATGACAAAGAAATTTTGTTTTTAAAAAAAGACAATATTTTTTTTTAACGGCCAATTGGAATCACTCACGGATCACTGGAGTATCATCGTGCCACCAGTGTTACCACGCGATCATATTCCACCACCAAGTCACCAATTCAGGAGGAAACTCATAATTATGAGAAAACCCCTTGTGGGATTTGAACCCAAAACCTTATAGTCCTCAAGTCTTATCTCACCACCAAGATACCACCGGCTATAATGCCTTTGGAGAAAAAAAAAAAAAGACAATATTTATTAGTCATTCATTTTATTTTGTTTTAATTTGTTTGCATTTGGAAAGGGAAATGTGTATTTTAAAAAGAGCATGTTAACATGTGTGGGGTGAGATGAATATTTTGCAAGACTCATACATTTTAACGAATGTATATACATAATTATATTTGCATTATGCGAGTTTTTTTTTATGAAATAGCGTTTTTTCCTGATCTTTTTGTGACTTTGGTTGTTGTCAGACTTCAACTTGTGAAAATGGGACTTCCGCAATCTAAGATTGCGGAAGTGGTTGACATGGCAATGTGACTCAGCAAAAAGCAACGACGATGGACTTGATGAAGCTGACTGGCAATGTGTTTTGGGACTTCCGCAATCTAAGATTGCGGAAGTGGTTGACATGGTAATGTGCTTTTGTCCAACTCATTGTACATGTCATCACTTCCGCAATCTTAGATTGCGGAAGTCCCAAAAACACAAATTCAAGTCTGACAACTACCAAAGGAACAAAAACTTTGAAAAAATACACTAATTCATCAAAAAACTCTGCATTATGCTTTCCTTAACTATTCATCTATAAATGTATAGTTCTATAATCCTTTGAGAAATTCCATTCATCAAAAGTGTACATATATACTTACAACGTAACGAATTAAATACGGAAACAATTAAATACAAATCAATATATTAAATACAAAATAATAAACCAATAATTGAGAGGCACAATTATCGGCTAACACGCCCCCGCAGTTTGAGCCGCAGGAGACCGAATGCATAAACTGGATCGGAATCGTTGAAACAAATGCTTCGGTAGGCCTTTTGTGAAAATTTTTGCATATTGGTAATCGATAGGGATGTGGAGGACCTTGACGGAGCCAAGTCGGACCTTTTCTCGGACAAAATGGATATCCAATTCTATATGTTTTGTGCGCTAGTGTTGAATTGGATTTATCTGAGAGGTAAACAGCCGAGATGTTGTTATAGTAGATTAGGTTGAGAGGATGTTTGGGCCGCTTGATAGTGGGCGAGGGTGGATGGTTGGGTTAGGATTGGGACAATGAGGGAGGTGTGTTAGAGAAGTGGGCAGGTTGAGGAGTGAGTATGGGCGGAGCATTTCATTGGGATGTGGGTGTGGTAGGTTCGGACGTATGTGGATTGGGTTCGGCAATATGGGTTGTGGGTTGGGTTGAAGATGAGGCAAAGTAGGTTGGGTCAAAAAGGAAAGGATTGGGGTCGAGGAAACATGTGAGGGTGGAGGTGTTTGAGGATTGGCCATCGGGAATATTTCTTCGTCAAAGGTGACGTGACGGGAGAAAATTGTTTTACCCGAGGTGAGGTCAAGGCAGCGATAACCGCGATAGTTGGTCGGGTAACCAAGGAAAAGACACACGATGGCTCGGTGAGTGAGTTTATTGGGGAGTGTGACGGATGTGTTAGGATAGCAAATGCATCCGAAGACGCAAAGATGTTCATAGGAGGGTTCCCGAAGGTACAAGATAGACAAAGGGGTGCGGTTTTGGTGTAGTTTGGTGGGAAGAATATTGTGGAGATAGCTGACGGTATGAAGGGCCTCGACCCAAAAGTTGGAGGGGAAAGAGGCAGGAGTAAGGAGGGTAAACATGATTCCGTTGAGACAATGAATCATACGCTCAGCTTTGCCATTTTGTTGAGATGTGTGGGGGCAAGAAAAACGAAGTTGTATGCCATTTTGAGAGGTGAAGTTGTGAAGGTTTGTGTTGTCAAATTCTCCTCCCTTCTCACATCGTATGGCTTGGATAAGTAGGCGAAATTGGGTGGTAACAAATTGGTGAAAATGGGTTATTTTGGAGTACGTTTCGGATTTAAAACGAAGGGATAAACCCATGTGTATTGAGAAAACATCAATAATTACCAAACAATATTTATATCCCGCATGACTTAATAAAAGTGAAATCCATAACTCACAATGTAATAACGAAAAAGGACATAAAGTATGATTACTAGAATCAGAAAAGGTATGCGTTTATGTTTCGACAACTGACAAGCATGACAAATAGACGAACTCTTGTGTTTATTACAAGAAATAAAATTATTCAAACGAAGAAAGTCCATCACATGTTGACCCGAGTGACCGAGTCGATTGTGCCAGAATGGAGATTCTTGGGTAGAAACAAAACAGGCAGTGGCGGAAGCATTGAGGGTGAGCGGGTACAGGTCACTTGAACTGTTGTGATGACTCAGGATCGTGTCATCCTTGAAATCCTTCATAGAAAAACCATAGAGGTCAAACTCAATAGAAGTGTAATTGTCAATATTGAATTGGCGAACAAAAATAAGGTTTTTAACAACATTGGGATTAAAAAAGGTATTTTTAAGGTATAAGGGATTAAGCGTTTGGACGCAAAGTTAAGGGTTGAATGTCCCGAGCCCAAAACGGAAGTTAATGGTTGAGCGTCCCGAGAACAAACCCTAAAAGAGTGATACCATGTAAGTTCTATAATCCCTTGGAAAACTTTATTCATCAAAAGTTTACATATATACTTAAAACGATATAAATACGAAAACAATTAAATACAAATCAATACATTAAATACAAAATAATAAACCGATAATTGAGAGGCACAATTATCGGCTAACAATAAAGTGTACGGGGCTGTTTGGCAAGTGCTGAACCAATAAGTGCTGAATCAGTAAGAGGTCTGAATGGGTAAGAGGCTCTGAACCAGTAAGTGCTGAAACAGTAATGGTTGTTTGGTTGTATGTCTGAATGGGTGTGTAAAATGACTACTTTACCCCTTCCCCATTCCTTTTATTATTATTATTATTATTATTATTATTATTATTATTATTATTATTATTATTATTATTATTATTTCTACATCACCACTTCCCCATTCCTTTTATACATCACCACTTGTTCACTTCCTCCATTCCTAATTTATAATTATCGATCAGACCACCACCTACCTTTATCTTTCTCATCTCCATCCCTTCATCACCACTTTCCCATTCCTTTTATTTTTTCACTTTGAACACAAACCCAACCCACCATTTGTACCATCCAGATAAAAAGATCGTTGGGGTAGCGTTAGGAGAAGGACAGGGGAGGGCAGCAACGTTGGGTGGTGGCTGCAGGGAGGGAGGAAGGCGACGGAAAGCAGGGCGGCGGGTGCAGGGGTGCGGAGGAGAGGGAAAAAGAAAGGGAAGAGAGAAGGAAGGTTGGGGATGCCGGTGGTTGTGCGACGACGGCGACCGGAGGAGGAGGGGTGCGGAGTGCGGACGACGGCGGCCGGTGACGAGAAGCGGTGGTCGACGGTGAGGAGTTGATGTGGTCGCAGATGGTAGAAAGGGTGGGAAACTTTTCGTGGATGATAATACTATGATGTGATATGGGTTGCAAGGGTGAAGTTGTCAAGATTTTCATTCAGAGACTTCTCAAATCTGTAGCATTCAGACTGAATGAAATGATTAAGAGGTACCGCTGTAGTGAACCAAACACATCTACCTCTGACCGATTCAGAGGTAGACTCTGAATGAAATCATTCAGAGGGTTAACAAACAGCCCCTACGTTAACTTTTTTTTTTTTTTTTGATAGATGTGGATCACAATTTATTTCTTTGCATGACTATAATTTAGAATTAACTATTCAAGCTAATAAAATGCGTAAAACATTTAGGGGTTGTTTGGTTGATTAAGTGTTGAATCATTAAAAGGTTTAAATGGTTAAGAGGTCTGTATGGTTAAGTGTTGAATCATTAAGTTGGACCTTTTAATGATTAGTTTTCTTGTCCCACATTGGTATGAGAGTTTCATTAAGGTTCAGCCTAGTTCAGTGCTTAATGGTTCAGCAACATCCCAAGTCTTAATAATTCAGCCTTAACCATTCCATTCAGAGGCTGAAACAAACGCGCTGAATGCTGAATCATTCAGCACTGAATGGTTAAGAGCCTCATTAAGAGACTACCAAACAGCCCCTTAGCGTGATTGTTAAAATGTGTTTAATCTTTATATCACTTAATTAGAACGATCCATTACAGTCATAGCTAGCTTTCCTTAAGTTCGTGTATTAAGATATCAGATATTTTATTATTTAAAATGATGTGTATTTAGTAATTGAGTTCTATATATACAAATCAATAAAGCATAATTTGGCTTATTATTTGTAAAGGTGATGTTTCTCCCAAGACTCCCACCTTTAACCTTTTAAGAGAAGCGTTACTCTAACTAAAAGGACTTTGTCAATTGAACCGAACCCATATTTTATTCCAACCCATCGCGTATTATACTAATAAAAACACGGAGCAAATTACATAAGAATAGCAGGTAGGCAGGCAACAAGCTGTGCCGTCACCCATTTCTGGATACAGAACCCTAATATACTGAAAACAAATCCACGTCCTTGGAGAGTTGAAAAATTAGCATGGACCACCCGTTGAACTCTATTCAAGAAGCAGACCGTCTCTGGTGTCAGAGAGTCGAAAGTGTCAAAGGCCAAAGAAACGAAAGCATGCTGATTGTCCTCACATGCTTTAGCGTGCTTTGCCATCGCACTTTAATTTGACTTATCATTCGTATCAACTTTTAGCAATTTCCTTCTTTAGTGATTCTTTGTACCTAATTGGTCATTATTAATAAACTTTGTCACAAATTAAACTTACAAAATACAATATTTTCTTGTATATTATATGCATATAATTTGAGGGAGTTTAGTATGTTTATGTTTCATGTTGATGTTCAGTCAAAATAGAGAATAAAAATAATGAATAAACATTGATGCAAGATATCAAATAAAAATACTTATAAAACTTCTTTATAATAAAGATAAAAATGTTGAGTAATCAGAAATGAGTTACAACCACTTTGCATTAAAGAATCCTTGACCAAGCCCGCTTGTAGCGCAGAAATGATTCAGTTGTTTTAGGCTAGCAGCAGGCCCCGTACGGCCGTGGCGAACACAATGTGTTTAGAAGTATATGATAAATGGATTTGTGTACTTGACAGGTGATAGTAAGCCGATTCGAGATGGCTAATCTCCCAAGTGACCCATTGAGTAGGTTAGGCTCCAAGAAACAAAGAAGGAGAAGAGAACAAAACTAGAATTCACTAATTCATTTCTTAATTCTCAAATGAAACTCTCAAAATATAAATATGCATGCAAAAACCAACCACTACCTATAATCTAGGAGAACATGGACATAATTACATAAACACTACAAATCTACAATATGAAAGAAGCAAACTAGAAAAGAACTACAAATGTGCTTCATGGTGATCGTGTTTGAAAGCAAGATAACTGTTGCATGGTAAAACATGATGTTGGCAGTTGGCAGTTGGCACGTATCAGCAGGCTATTACTTCATGGTGCCATTTGCCTCCGGTGTTTGTGTTCACAGCCCAGGTTTTTAACTTTCATAATGGGGGACAAAATTATAAACAGAACGGTCCAGTCAGTCATGGTTGTGGCATGTTAGTCGATTTAGAAGGCTCGAAATAAGCTTATTTTCAATCAAAAGAAGCCGATCGTTGCTGGAGTTAGTCGATTTAGAAGGCTCAAAATAAGCTTATTTGGGTAGATTTGTGTTTGGATAGTTGTCTGCTCATGTTGGTGATTTCCTGTGTTTGTGTTTGTATATAACATCTTGCTAGATTTTTTTGTTGAATGAATTGACGCCTTTAAAAAAATGGATTTGTGTAAAGAACCATCTCCTAGAACTATTGATTTCACTTTTTAAATCTTCAAGCTAATTCATTGATTCAATTTTTCAAATATTTACTCAAAAAAGTCCGAATAATTTTTCCTTTAAAACTATGAATCATTTTCAAAGTTATAAATTTGATAATATGGTAAATTATTTAGATAATAGGGAACTTCAACACAGTTTCAATGGATCATTGGCCAAATGTGTATAAGTGTAATTTTCAGGTTTAAACATTATATACTCATTTAACATTTGATGTGCGTCCGATTGTCCGGTCACTGGTGTCAACTTTGCGGCAAAACGCCTAAAACTGACATGGATTAGAAGAGACTCGAGAGATTGGCACAAACATTGTTCTATGAACACATTATAAGGTGTGTATAAATACAACGTAAAAGTAATAGAAATAATTATTTGTGAAGACATAATCATAAAACTTTAAAATTTTAATCATGAATATAATAGCCGAAAGGTGTTGTATATGGAAAGAAATTAAAAAACAAAATAAAACAGGGCTTCTCTGTACAGAACTTATCTCAATGACAATGCGTGTAACATAACACAGCCTAAATGTATGTACCTGATCCTCTCAAGTGCTGATACTCTATCACCTTATACAAATCTGAGATAATAATTAAAATAGGATTAGAAAAAGTTAAAGAGTGCCAAATCTTGACATCGGTTACATCGTTAACCTTTTTTTATAAATAATTAAAGGGTCAAATATGATTAAAAAAAGTATTATATAAGATGATTTATGAGGTTTATATGCTAAAATACATGTTAGGAGACTTTCTGAGTTTAAACCCATTTGACCAGTTTAATTTTAAATAGTTCATTTGATTTGACAAGGCTTGACCTATTTCTACATAAAACATAACCTGACTCGACTCATCTAAAAGAAAATGGATCATAATGTAATAGATATTCAAATACCTGATTTTACATTCTCTGTTGTATGCAATTGGCCAAAAAGCCCCCATCAAATCTATCAAAATTACGATTCTGCCCTTGCGCGGCTTTCTTCTTTCGAGCACTCGATGATGTCTCAATACCTCTCCCTTGATTTTCAAACCCGCTTCTTGGCAAACACGTATCAATGTGTGATTGGTTACCTCCACGAAAAGGCGACCTTAAACTGGGAAATGACCCTTCTGCCCTTCGCCAATATTTAGGACTCAAAAACTCAGTACCCATACAACAAGAATCAGTTCTGGAAACTCTCCCGGTTGATATTGCGAAATCATATGATATCTCATCCAGTGTCTTTTCTAGACCATTTACTCGCGTCTCCAAAGAATTCATTCCGCTACGTGAACTCCCAATAAATTTCTGAAAATAATCAAAATAAAAAGAAAGAGGTAAACAATAAGTAAAATGTCGCATGCGTATACGATGTACAAAATTTTATATTACCTGTAAAAGATTTAAGAGATTTGACTGTTGATTTTCAATCTGCACAAGCTGCTTTTGAATCCGGGATAAATCTTCAACCTCCTTTTGATTTTCAAAAGCACATTCAATTGGGTTGGCATTCATGTCTCTATCGAATTCATTTTCATCAATAACCGGAACCACACGAGAACCAAATCTTGTTTTGTTGGAAATTACTCTTTTTTTCTGTTTCTAAAATGATGTTTTTATCAATATCCAATGTATCAGATTCAGGCTCGGGTACAGGAACGCTGACTTTTGTATTGGTTTTTTGGTCAAAACTCATCTTTCTAGCAGATTCAGGCTTGGGTACAGGAATGCCGACTTTTGTATCAGTTTTTTTGGTCAAAACTCATCTTTCTAGCAGATTCAGGCTCGGGTACAGGGAAGTTCACATGGGCATCAGTTTTTTGGTCAAAATCCATCTTTCTTGCAATTGAAGCAGTCTGTTTCTTGTAATTACTCTTTGGAGGACTTCTATTTGGTGTTGCAGTTGGAGATGAACGCTGAATTGGCGAATGCTTGCTACTGGGAACTCTTTCCTTTGGTGAAGTTTCCAAAATGGTAGCAGGGACTACATATGGAAATAACTATCATCAAGCATGGAACATTGAGCTACAACTTACAAGCAATGTTATCATAACTATGAAGCATGGAAATAACTATCAAGCAAAGTAAAGATATAGATAATAGAACTACTTTATCTTTGGCTGTGGATTTGCAATTATGAAGTCTGAAATAAACAAAATGTGAAGCATGAACTAGCAAATGGATCACTAAAATTAGATTTCGGAAGACAAAAAAAAAGACGAAACTCATTGAAGTGGAGCAGGTCAACAAAACTCAACATGACCATGACCGCTTATGTAGCCGGTCCCATCCCGACCGGCAGGTGTGGTATGCTTCTAAGAACATTGAATGCAAGTAATATTATAAGATGAAAATAAAAAGGCATGCTACCAAGAAATTGACCAAACATCATTAAGCATGGAATATGGAAATACATCATGCCTTGACTTTAATCAAGAAGTGTCGCAACTGCCATCCAACAAGCAACATAAAGAGTCTAAAGCTCACAAATTATTAATTAAAGAAACCAATGGAAACAAAATGTTTCAACTTTAATTATTGTTTTGATAATGGAAGGTATAGTTAGCCAGCTTTCCTTCCATTTCAAGGTATGAATAATCTAAGTTAGCTCACCTAAAATGTTTCACATACTACCAACCACCACTTTAACTATTCCTTGACCAAACAAATTAAACATATACAAACACATAACCAAAGGCAAACAACAAGTAATTAATGTGTCTATATCACTTTTTCAAAGTCTATAATTGTAATCAACTTAAGGTCAATTGCTAAAAGCCTTATTTCAGTCAATCACAAATTAAAATTTACCTTTAGAAGAAGATGAATTGCCTTTCATTTGAGGTGAAGCAGGAACCTCATCTGGAATCTCCTTCCACAATTCCAATGTCTGATTCATTGATTCACGAACGACTTTCACCTGTCACATTTGTAATTCAATAATATACAACTTTTAAGTAAGCGAGTAATATTTCCACAACCAGACAGGACAGCAAACCAATGTCCGAATCATCGATTCACAAACTACTTTTACATGTTAGTAGTTCAAATACATAGACTTTTTAAGCAAGTGAGTAATGTTTTCACAACCAGACAGGACAGCAAACCAGACGCCTTAGCGTTCCAATGACTGGACCGGACGGGATTTAAGAACCAGACGACGTAATAATTAGGTTATACATCCATTTCGTGTATTTTTAAGCACAAATTATTGCACGCGTTCAGTTTTCGTTATTAACTAAAAACCGACAAATTAACCGAATAAACCAAACCAAGTAACCGAAAACCAATTGGTTAATAAAATAGATTAACCGATAACTTCGTTTTCAATTTAGACTAATAACCAAACCGTGCACACCCTACCTAGACCGGATTTAAGAACCAGATGACGTCATAAGACTATGGGGTGTGGTACCGACCACCCCCTTGCTTCCCCATGTCCACCTCATCTTTCCCCTCTTCTTCCCCCATTAAGGGGTGTGGTGTTCCCCTTCCCCCTTCCCTCTTTCCCTCCACTTTCTACCCCACTTTTAATATAATAATAATATAAAGAGATCGGGACAGAGGGGGAAATTTCCCCGAGCACACCGATATTAAAACGGGGGGGGCGGTGTTCCCCTTGGGGAAAGATGCCACATCAGCCTTCCCGATGCTTTTCCCCACCCACACCCCTTAGTCTAACTAGCTTAATACATATAACACACAAACATGATTGATAAATAATACGGTAATACCTTATCGAATCTCTTGTTCTCCAAAGAACCAATACAAGAAGACCTAAAAGAAGTCAAGTTCTCTTTCTCCGTAACCGCTAACCGTCCCAACGCCTCGACGGCCGCCTTCCTAGCGGCCCAATCCACACTACTCAAAAACTCAACCAAACACAAAACCAACGAATTCAACAAACTCCGGTTCAAACCGGTTCCACCAGCACCAGCAATGCTTCCAATTACAGACAACAAAGCCGGTTTAGCTTTAAAACCCATCCGATTTAACCAGCTTCAAAACCCTAGGCAACAGCTTCTGCAAATAAACCGGTTCAGGATCCATCGACGCTTCAATAGCTGCAGATAAACATAACGCCGACCCGATCTGCGAGTTATGATCCTGCTCCGTCATCACGGCGTCAACTAACGGCTTCGATAAGGACGAAAACGAAGGTGACGTAATCTCCGACGCAATTGACGTCACGGAAGCAACACAGGCAGATCTAACGGCTGAATCAGGATCACGTAACCGTCGGATGATTGAGGAGAGCATTTTAAACACGTGTGGGGATAAAGCGTCTCCGTGTGTTACGGATAAGAGGCCTAGTAAACGGACGCATTGTTTCCGTACAGGGGATTTGTCAGACGACGTCGTATTGGAGAGGTAGGTGAGGAATGGAGCGAAGGAGTCGTGTGTGAGAGTGAGAGCAATGGATTCGAGCTCGGTTGTGGCGACGGAGAGTGTGTCACGGTCAGAGAGTTTGTTGAGGCAGGTGATGACACGGTGTTTGAGGTCGTGGTTAGGTTGTGATGGTGGTTGTGGAGGTAAGGATACTCGTTTGGAAAGAGACATATTATTGATCTAGAGAGTAATGTACGGTGGTGGCGGTGGTGTTGTGGTGGTTGTGTGGTGGTGGACGGTGGTTAGGAGTTTTACTGGGAGTGCACGGAATGGTTTGCTTATAAATGGAGAGAGAAGGAGAACGTGGTGAGGAACATGAGAACATGGAATTGGATATATGTATTATCGAAAAGATTGTAAAATAAAACATTATATGAGGAAAGTAAATCGTAAATTTAATATTTCTAAAAACTATATGATTAATTAATATTTATATATTTTAATTTAATAAAATAATAAGTTAGGACGTTATGTAAATGTAATACAAGTCAACCGACCATTTATTCCGCAGAATGCAATACAATTAGAGCTCGTCTATTTTATAATCGCAAGAAGACGAAAATACCAATTGGCCACGACGCCTGTGAGTGTAAATAATAGTATACTAAAGGGTGATTTTATCTATGATTCTATGTTAACACGATACGTAATGGATCATGAATAGCTTTAAATGGGCGTGAAACGCTCTTAACACCTCCTCCCGACATGAGAGAGGATGGCGATTTGAGAAAACGTCGCTTGCACACACATTCCCACCCTCTCTTTATATGTCTCTTTCTCAATATGGGGCGTGAAACCATTAAACCATTTTCTCTCGTAACGCATGTGATGACGTAATGTCCACATGACGTGGAACGTCCTTAAGAAGGCTTGAACTATTATATATGGTCTAATATGTTATTTTGTAATTCAACGTGTATGAACCTACTTTTAAGCCGATTTAAAATTAAGAGCTATGGGAATAAGATAAAAAATTATATGCAATAGTGTAATGTGTGAAAGACTGTGATGAAAGAGCCAGAGAAAAAAAAAATCTGATTAAAAATACCTTGTCATGTAACACATGTTAAACAAGAAAAGTTTCTATGCTTTTTTTAACGACTAATATTACCCCCTTTTATATTTACAATAAATACATCCCTTGCTTAGATTTGAATCTAAGACCTCCCTTCTAAGACCATATGTAATCGAATCCAATTTGGAGCGTTTTTGGGCAAAACAACGCCCTAACCATAATTGAACCCCCCCCCCCCCAAAGCTTTTGGGGGCCTTCGTTTCCCTCCAGCAAAATTTCCACGTGTTTTTTTTATGGGCCAATTAAATGCAAGCTTCAAAGTAAAAAATATATATATATATATATATATATATATATATATTAAATGATTGGAATGGCTTGAAATTTTTCACCTTACCACTACACCCCCATTCTAAGGCCATGGGGTATACTCTAACCATCTTTAACTCCACCTAGATGCCACATCCTCCGCTTTGTCTCTTTTCACACTAGCTCACTTCAAGGAAATGGTTTAACGCCCCTTAACTCTACATCATCCCCTTAACATTCTCTTTTAATTCATGTTAACATGTTAACTTAGTGTCACTTTAATGCCCCTTAACACGGGAATGGAGTGATATACAATGAAAGTTAAAATGTCATGTCACCATTAACACCCTTGGTGAGAAGGTACACCCCATATCCTAATTTAAATCCCTTAATGGCCCCCACATGTCACGTGTCAATTAATGCCCCATGGTGCTTGAAATTTTCACTTTACCATTACACATGGTCTGAGAAGCATAAGCCTCTACCAAGTGAGTTACCCCACATTGGTAGACAAGTGTCTTATGTAGTTAGAGTTCTTAACTTAATTAAGAGAGAATCATAATTTGCATCTCTGAATTTTGGTGATTTTAACTAGTTGAGTCCATAATCAAATTTTTAACCCTTTGAGCACCTGATGGATAATTCTCTAATTTTTTGAGTTCAAATTTCTAACATCATTTACCAAGTCTGTTTTTTTTTAAAAGACAAAATTACCCGCACAAATAAAATACAAAATAAAAATAAACCCGTATTTAAATCCAAATCCCTAAAAATAAATCCACTATACTTTATGTCTCTCTCTAAAACCATCCAAACCCTAATCACAGACCTCTATCTCTATCTCTTCGTTTTGTTGGTAAGGGTGGTAATTGACGGTTTGTGGAGGTGGTCTATCGGTGGTTGGTGGTGGCCGTGGAAGTGTTTTCTTTTAGTTACTCAAATCAATTTTGAAAATATGTAGGTTTCATACATAAAAATATGCACATGTGAAAATAGTGTTTTCTTTTATTTACGCCCACACATAGGCTAGCTTAAATCTTGTATAAAAATAAGCATGAAAACATATTACATTTGACCTACGTATATAAAAATTAGCACACAAGGAAATCGTTTCGAAATGTAGACCAACTTAAACCGTACATAAAAATAAATATGGAATCATATTATATCTACCCCTTCCCTTTTATGAAAACTTTAGGTTTTGTAAAAAAATATATATATATATATATAAGCACATGTGAAAATATTGATTTTTTATTTACGTCAACACATAGGTCAACTTAAATTGTACATGAAAACTTATTATATTTTACTTGACTCATTACCTAAAAATTTATGTCAAATGTGAATTTATACCAACACACACATATAAAAGCACGCAAAGAAATAGTTATTTTTTAAGTAAAAGAATAAAATTACAGGGCTAAACTTGAAACGTAAGAAAGTAAGGGCGCATATTATATTTGACCCAACTTAGTTCAAAAACTTTAGGTCGAAACGTAAATTTGTACCGACGTGTATATAAAAATAAGCACGTGAGGAAAACGTCCTTTTTTAAAGTAAAAGAATGAAAATACGGGTTAAGCTTGAAACGTGAGATACTAAAGGGGTAAAAATGACATTTCAAACAAAATTTAGAAATATATGGGGTGAAAGTGTGTAACCCTAGAGTATGAGGGTGTTTTGGTTGGTGACAAAAATACAGGGGGCAAATTAAGGAAAACTCAAAGTAGGAGGGGTGGCTTTGCAGCTGGCAACATTGGTACATCCATATGGTATAGATACTAGGATAAATATTCCTATTTACTTAAATTTAAATTAAATAATCTAACAGCGATATTTAGTACATCCATATGGTATAGAACACGGGTTTCTGTTTGATGATTTCAAACTAGGTCTCATTATTGTTCTCCTCCTACTTCTACTGTGGAGTGTAATAAAATATATATTAGAAATAGATATAGATAAATTTTATTGTCGTACTATATAGGGTAGGGTTCCTGTAGGAAAATTGGTTTGTGTGAGAAGTGTAGGAAGGATTAAAAATTGATATGTATGCATCATTTTTTTGGACGTATGCATCATTTTTTGGACGTATTCATGATGTTTTGGATTGTTTTGCTTAGAAAAACAAAAAACATAACAATTAATAACCGAAAACAATGTATTTTAGGCTTAAAACTTAAAACACTATATCAATAACACTTTAGCAGAGTGTTTTAAGTAATTACTAGGGTGTTTTATTTGAAATTTAAATTTAATGACTATAATACATTGGATTGTGTTTTAAATTTTTGTATATTGTTGTGTTAAGTGTTTTTCAAGCCAAAGCAACCCAAAACATCATTCCAAAATCAAAAACATGATGGCTACATGTCAATTCTTAATCCTTCCTACACTTCTCACACAAACCAATTTTCTTACAGGATCCTCTACCTATATATATATATATATATATCTCTACAAAAATAGGGGATCCTTGGTTGTATATACATATTTGATCATAATCAATAAGATAATCGACCTATGGGTTGTTTGTTAAGCCTCTTAATGAGGCCCTGAACCATTCAGTGCTGAATGATTCAACATTCGGTGGGTTTGTTTCAGCTTCTGAATGGAATGGTTAAGAGTTAAGACTGAACCATTAAGACTTGAGATGTAGCTGAACCATTAAGCACTGAACTAGACCGAACATTAATGAGACTCTCCTACCAATGCGGGACAAGAAAACTATCCATCCAGAGATCCAACTTAATAATTCAGTACTTAACCATTCAGATCACTTAATGATTCAACACTTAATAACCAAACAGCCGCTTAGCATTCTATTAAATATGGTTATAAATTTTGACCATTTACGGTTTTCTGTTTTAAGCAATTATTTTCACATCTATTTATTAAGTTCTATTAAATTCAAGGTATCAAAAAACCAAATATCGAAATAGTTGGAAGCATGTTATTGTCAGAAGGGTTGAGAATTCAATTTTAATTCAAATAATATATCCTTTTCTTCTTTTATGTGGATCTTAAAGTTGCTTTTAATGATTAAAATTTATTTTTTTAACATTAAAATTCCGTCTTTTCATTCCTCGATCGGTTTTCATTTCAGAATAAAAACCAAGTTACGTCTGGATAGTGGTAAGCGAGCAACAGCTGTGCCGCTATCACTTTTTAAATCGCAAATCCTATTCTAATAAATACAAACCTTTGATTCCTTGAGCTCTACGAGTCACTGTCTACCACATTTTGTACCCGCTCCAATAATCAAAATAAACTCTTCTAAATATTTTAACCATAAAAGTAATACATAAACATTCTGGAATATATTGATTTCATTGCATAAAAATATAAAATGTAGTAATATTCACTTTTTTAATTAAAAAAACCCTTATCCCGTTATACAACGGACGAAAAAGTACGGGATCCAAAATCTTTAGGGAGGAATAACAAAGATGATAACGTGTAACATGACAAATATGATGCATGTGATCATGATTGCTCTAAGGTCAACCTGATTGATCCATTTTATTTCCAAATTAAATATGTTTTCTTTAGTTTATACTATCCGTTGTGGGTAGAGGTGAGCGAGTGATTTATCGAATAATATTTTACCACGTCAACGGCTACGTGGCATCGGTTAGCGGCCGGCGATTGCTTGCGGCAGGGTGTTGTGGGTAAAGGTTAGCGAGTTTTTTTCCACCAAATATATTTAATTATTTACCACAATTATTTTATAAGAAAACATTAAACTAAAATAAAATAAAAATTACACTAAAATAAAAAACAAACATTACACAAAAAAAAATTACACTATAAAAAAAATTACGCTACTAAAAAAACAAACCACATGATCATTTAAAAAAACTAGCCACGTAGGTGATTTCCCGAGCGCAACATTTGCCACGCCGAAACGTGGTTAAAGGGGTGGCCAACCTTGCGACGGTACTCCACATGGGTAAAAGCGAGAAGCACGTCTTCTTTCTCCCCGGGGAGATCTCTCCTCACCTCCCTGTACGCGAGTTCGAAGTTTTTACACTTCGATTTCAAGTACCCGAATTTGTGGGAGATTGAGTCATTGGTACCCCGACAAGGGTACCAAACTCGGCTAGCACCCGATGCCACTGCTGCCCGCGAGGGTTCGGTGATCCCCCGCTTGTCGCACCACCTTGACCGTGCACCTGTTGGTACGCGATCACGAGTGCTAGTTCTTCTTCTGTCCAAGGAGCCATAGTGATAAAAGTATGAAGATTGTAGGTTGCGTAGCCAGCCCGCTAACGGACGCGAGCTGGCTCACGTCCCATTGCTCGCAGTGTCCTTCGCGTCAGTCCGTTGTCGTTAGCGCTGCCCACGTGGATAAAGCTGTGGCTCGCAGCAGGCTGCTCGCGGGCCACAACGGACAGTCTTATAAGATTCCTTATAAGACTGTGCGTTGTGGCTTACTTTGAACTCAAATATTATCCTCTCATATCATGTTAACCGGTGTTGACGTGGTACTGAATAAAACTTTTGTTTCACTCACTTGACTGTGTTGTGACTCACCTTGAGCGAGGCTTTATCCAGTTTTTTGTTTTCTATTTTTTTTACTTTTTGTTTACAAGACATTACATAAATATTAAAATAACATTACATAAAAATATCACATAAATATTAAAAACCATAAATAAATATTAAAAACGCGACTATTATATTGTTGAAAGCGTGGTCTCATAGCTCTCCAAACCGCAACGCTCGAGTAGTTATCATTGTGCATGGCACGGTACCCGTTACGGACCTCCTCAATCGGCTTGCCTTCGTTTAAACCCGCATTGGGCTCGCTCGCGGCCAGAGTCACGAAAGGATGTTATGGCTCACACGATCCACGTGGTTTTGTTGGTGGCTCGCGACAGCTCGCTTGCGGGCCACAACACATAGTCTAAGGATTATTGTCGATTTGTAAATTGTAAATATGGAATAATTAGTGAAAAAATTTGTTAAATTTGTAATGTTAGATAGTTTTGTTACTTAAAAAATTAAAATATCTACATAGGGTACCATCGCCATGTACAATATCTAAAGTTTTTTTTTTTTTTTACAAAATGTTAGGTAAAAACCTTGATACGTTTTACAAGAACGACCAACACTCACCTTATGACATAGCTACTTGATTTGATGTTTTTACCATAGGTAAAATGCATCAAAAACGACCAACACTTTAAATATTTAATACATTGCTATGTTATTTCAAACAACTTTAACATTTTACAAATTTGACGGGTTTAAAATTTGATGCAATTGAAAGTTGATGGTGAGAATAATATAGGGTTAAAAGTCATGTGACACCTCTTGGATTATTAGGCCACTTTTTTTTGGCCACATTGAAGGTTGTGATGTTGTTTTCCATTTAATAATTTCCTACAAATAATGGCCGTGTTATTTTAATTTATATTCTCAAATCATAAAAGATAACATGGGTGTACCGTGTACGTACAATACATATACATGTGCACACACTAGTCATGAGTTTAAACGTTCTTATGATTAGCCATTTGAAAGTGTCTTGATTTGATTGTGGATCTATGTTCTAATATTAATATTTTTTTTTGTCATTCTTCAGATATATATAGTTCAACCACATAAAAAACGATTAAAACAAATATACATTAAAACGTATCATTTTTAACACGATTATTTTACTCTATATACTATAGACTATACTAGTATATTATTAACCTAGATCCCTCTCTTTCTCGTTCGGTAGATATATTAGAATACTTCAATGATTGGTGCAAGGAATATAGCAGAAAATACAACCACATTTATAAAATTTTGCATAGACTTTTCATAGACCACTAATTAGAGAATCAGTCGTTCAATGATAAAGATAACATTAGTTTATTATCTCTATATACGATCGAACAGCTAATGTTATATTTATTCTATTTTTAAATGAATATAATATTTTATTTGTGATAAAAAATTTAGAAAATGTAGATAATGGTTATAAAAGTATGTTAGGTAATGTATAAAAATTTAGGTGATTGTGGGTGGCTACAATGGTAAGTAGTGTTGATGAATGGTAAAAGATGAAATGAAATGAAAAAAATCAGGAGGCCGATGGAATGATTTTTGGGTGTTTAAAAGAAATGTGATTTTCTATATGACGGGTGATTTCTTTCCATTAACTAACGAAACACTTTTTTAATCATTCTATTGTAATAGTCCTTTTTTGTTTTTTTTAAAGACTAACATACTCTTAAATTACATATTGTCCATTAATTGAGTCTCTCAAATGCATACCAAACACTATATTGTAAGTTTTAACATATGTGCTCAACCTTATCAGGAAAACAATTGAAAGGATAACATGCAGAATAAATTTGGTCTAAAAAATACATGTGCCATGAGGTTTTTCTCCCATTGGGGAACACCATCACATGCGTATTGTATCTTGTTTTGTGCAAGTTCAATGTATCTATGGGTTGCATTTTATTTAGAGTTGTGCATGGATTTTGAACTCAGTTCCGAGTTAGATCGGTTAAAATTAGAAAAAAAGGTTTTTTTTTTTTTTTTTTTTTTTTTTTTTTAACTGGGTATTGAATCGAGGTATACCTTAGAAAGATACACTTCGTTTTTGCTTTTTTTTTATTTTATTTTATCCATCTGTTTGCATGAGAGTAAAAATTTCCACTAGCTAGGTCATCTACTCATCCATCCCAAATTTAGTCTCATCAAATTACGTTTTAACGGTGAAGTTCTCCTATCATCTATAAACAATACTCTGAAATTGAGATGATAGTATGACCCAGTACATCTCATATGAACAAAAAGATACAAGATTTGTCTAAGGTGGCACAAACACCTCCTTTGAAACTTGTCGTTTTTTATAAGGTTTGTCTCACCATTGTAAATATGACATGTATGGCTTACATACCATTTGTAAGATCATAATGCCCTTCTTACCAATTGGTATTGTCTATTGTGTGGTAAATAGTGTTGTAAGAATCGCTAGTTGGGCGGTGAGGTACCGATTAGCGATTAATCGAGATTAGTGGGGATTAATCGGATTAGAATTTTATATGTAATTTATACTTTTATAGACACACACACATAGACATAGAGTTTATATGTAGTTTATTTTAAGTAGGCATATTGTAACATCTTCCTCTACTCATATCTTTAAGTATACAAGATTAATCACCAAAATTTACAGGTTTTTGTGGAGTCTGACCAAAATTTACAGATTTTGGCCGAAATTTGGCTGGAATCGCTAGACAGCCGCTGACTAACGATTAATCGGTGATTACCCGGTAAACCTCCGACTAGCTATTAATCGAAGACTAGGCGAAATCTTATAACCATGGTCGTAATGTACTTAAATATTTGTTTTATGAGTGAAAACTTTGGATAATGTCACTTAAAAATAAAACCATCATTCTTTGCTTTTGATACATTTAGATCCCTTGCTCCCGAGGCAATCCGATTCCTGAATCGGGTGCAAAAGGTCGTGCATAGTAATTCTCCGCCCCCAAGAATGATGGTTTTATTTTTAGTATGGTAGGATTTGCAATTCAAAAAGGGGGTTGCGACACAGCTTATTGCCCGTTTACCTAGTATCCTCTTGTAATTTGGTATGGTTTTAATTTCGGTGTTATATATATTTATTCCTCTGGACTCAACCTAAAGATGCATAAACTGTGTATTAGGTCGTACTAAAAACCAGGTAAGGCCCAATCGGGTATAACCGGAACTGGGTTTTTGAAGGAACTGATAGGAACCGACCCAGTGTTAGAGGTACAGTGGAGTACTCTGTAGCAGCGGTTCAAGTCGGGTCCGATTCCTACCTGAAAACCAGGTACAACCGGGTATGGGTTAGAAAAGATGGATTTGACCGTTGGAACTGGTTCCTAACAATAATATAGCAATTTGGAACCAGTTATTTACTATTGTAACTCTCATAATTTAGTATATATAGGTGTTGAATGTTTATGTTTGATTACACTACTTCACTAACTCTCAAACGCTCTCTAAAACACAAAACCGCTCAAATCTCTCAACTTTTTTCGGTCACTAACGATAGCAACCAATGAAGAAGTTGTTTTGGTACTTGAAACCAAAAGAAACTACGAGATTTGCTCCCACTACAGCTTATGTCTCATGTTGGACAACATCGAGATGGTCATTGCAAGTATTGTTATAAGTTCTTGAAAGCCATGGCAACTCAAGTCTCAAAACACATATGTTTAAACATTGTCCGGCAAAAAAAAACTAAAAAAGAAGAAGACGTATTCTTTGGTGATCTTGAATACATTAGTATTGTATATTTTTTTGATAAAACTCATAGTAATGGTCTTTTTTATCTTCCGATTGATTCAAATTCCTTCCAAATTTCTAACTTGGTCAACGCTCTTCAATTAATTCATTCATACCCGACCATAGATTCTTCAACAACACGCTCATCATTATTTGGGTCTTCCAACTCCACCATCTGTCGGTGGTAAACATCGTAAAATCTTTCAACCGGTTCGGTTATACTTATGATTTTAAGATCATCACTTGTGTTGTCGGTTTCACAACCCATTTCCTCGTCAAACATCTCTTTAATGTGATCACCAAAACCAGAACCACAAAAGCTAGTCCCAAGCTGTACTCATCGTCGTCGCTCCAAGCTGAAGACATTTTCGTAAGCTTTTATCTTGGCTTATTGGGTTCGTTATGCGTTTTCGAGTTGGGTAATTAACCAATACATCCCACAACTAACTTGGGGTGGCCAATAACCGATCGTAACGGTCAAAAAGTTAAAAAACTAAAAACGGCTAGAACCAATTACATAATTTTTACCATTTTAACAATTTCCTACCCGGGTATAACTGGGTAGGGTCTGGAACCGGTTAGGACCCGATTCTTGAAAAAAAAAAATGAGGAACCAGGTAAGAACTATCGGGTATAAAAGATTCAAAACCGGATATGATTGGTACCGGTTCCTACACAAAAATGGTTCTGGTTCAAGTCAGGAACCGTTTTTTCCTTTTTCACCACCAACTCAACTCAACCTAACAAATTGCATACTCAATCTAGTGGCTAGGTAGGCCTCTAGGGGTAATCATAGGCTGAGTGGGCTTTGAAGAATTGAAGGCATGGTCATGCAAGTGAAACGAAGGCCCAACCTTCTGAGCTAAAAGTAGGTACTTTTCAAAAGGAGGCTTGACTTCCTCAAGTTTTGACATTTTGAGTTTTGATGACCAAGCCTCGTATTTCATTTAGAAGTAGGTACCTTCTAAATTTGACGATGACATGGTACAGTTTTGTTGATTGTGTTTGGAAAATGGGTTGTTGGACCGCCCATTACTAGGAGGCAGTGGCCGTTAAAGTTTGTGAAGATGGTGAGTGCACGAAGTAGGGTGAGGGGCGCGGACGAACCAGTAGGACTTCTGATCGGTTGTAATGGCTTGTGTGATTCCGTCAATGAGGTTCTAATCCTGTATGTGATAATCAAACCGTGGATGGTGAGTACATCATTCATTTTATCTCAGTTTCATACATAAAACCAAGTATTCCTAGTTTCTAGTAACATAACTTGACTTCGTAGCTTCAAACACATCTCTTTTTCGACAAATAAATCAACGGCTTTGAGAAAAGTTGTAAAAGAAAGATAAAAAAATCAAAAACATCGACGCAAATACTGGTTGACATTAGCAGAGTGGAAGCTGGCGTCAGTAGCTGAAACGAACCAGGGGAAGGGTGACGTGATTTGAACTCGCGTCTGGCAAGTGAGGAGTAAGGTGTGGACCAGCTGGGCTATCGCATAAGTTGCTTGCACCTTATGTTTCCTTGCCTTGTATGGGTGATAGCACCAGATCTGGGTAGTACGTTTCTAGCTTTGATTTGGTCAAGATGTGGGTAGTGGGTTCAGGGTAGTGGTGCCTACAAATAAGTGTTTTAGGGTAGAGGATTAGTGTAGTGGGGTGAGAGTGCAGGATTGGAGAGGATCATGGTATTCTAGGTTGCGCCCCTCCTGGCCTTGGAGAAGTTAGGCTGAAGTTCAAAAAAATGACAAACAATAGGTTGCAGTTCATCACAAGGGCACTACACACCACTATAGTATAGTGATTCTTAGCCTGCTTTGAGAAACAATGCAACACTGGGTTTAACATTTTAAATGCTTTATTTCATAGTAATGGACATATAAAATTCCAGGTTGGTTCAACGTTTCGGGTCAAGTAAGGTCTATCACATACTTAACATCACTAATCATAGTTTCAAATTCTAGGTTCAAAAGTTAACCTAATCAGATTCACTAATCATATTTTCTAATTCTAATGCATGATACTTAGCTAAAATTTATAATTTTCAACTTTATATTTACCTAAAGGATACCATATATCATAATCATATAATGGTTATATGATTATTCGTTGTTCTAGGCCGTTAATAACGGACAACTACATGATATGCTAAGCATACCACTCTCTTATGGTCTGAAACAGGCCCCTTGCGCGTTGCACCACTTTGGCTTTCCCTATACCCCAAACAAATGCACCTTCTTTATCTATGCTCGTAGAGGTGTGTGCGCCATACATTAGTCTATGTCGACAATATTATCATCACCGCCGACAAACCTACAAAGATTCCATAAGTATCATTATCCTCTCCTCTTGACTCTCGAGTTCGCACTAAATGATCACCATTGATGTCTTCATAGTTCATATGTTTCGACTTCACAAGTATATCAAACCTAGAGATATTAAGTCTAGTCCATTACTGTTTGAGGTCAAACAATCACTAAACAAGAACCAACTAGTATCCATATCCATGTTTTTGATTGTATAACTACAACAAGTATAATCAAGACCAGACACAATAAAATCAAGAAAACCTCTTTAAAAACATATATTAAACCAAGACTTATGAGCAGCTATACACTTATTCAATTCAATTCAATTCAATTAAAAGACCAACAACATTACTCGATTTCAGGCAACTTCCCGGATCGAAAAACGCCGAATTTCGACATCTTCGAATACGAAAACCGAATCCCATTCCGGTTCAACAACTCTTCCAACATGAGTTTAGCATCATCCGGCTTATCACTCTCACACTCAACTTCATAACAAACTCCAAACTCAAACTGTGTCTCATCCAACTCCACTTTCAACCCATTCCATAAATAAACACTTCTCACATTCCTAAACCCACCTAAACACACAATCTCATCTAAACTAACTCCAAATTCTTCAACCACTTTTTTAAATATCCCCGAACCCTCGACCGCGCTAAACCGCCAAGGCTCGGCGGCACAAGCGCGGGCGAGGGTTGGGTCGAGGGGCTCTTCGAGCTCCTCGATGCGGCTGATGCCGGAGGAGAGTGTGGGTTTGGATTTGAGAGAGAGGATTGATTTGGAGTCGAGGTCGTAGAAGCGGAGACGAAGGGCGGCTAGGTGGGTGGTGGAGAGAGAGAGGGAGGGGGTGTCGAAGAAGAGGTTTTGTTGAAGGTGGGTTTTGGTGTGGTATGGAGAGAGGACGTTGGAGAGGGTTTGGTGGGCGGTTGAGTCTGGTAACCGCAGCTTTACTTCTACTTCCATTGGTGGTCGTGGTGGTGGTGTTATGTGGGTGATATGTGGTGATGATGATGATTGTAGAGATGGTATTGGAAGATAAAGGGTATGTTTGGCAAGGAGCTTTTAGGGGCTTCAAGCTTTAAGCTTTTAAGAAAAAGCTCCTACTCAATAAAAAGCCTTGTTTGGTTGAAGGAGCTGGAAGCTTTTAGGTTGGAGAAAAAGCTCTATAGTGAAAAGCTACTAGTAGTAGCTTTTAAGAAAAAGCTCTACTAGCTACAAGCTTTTAATTACTAAATGACACAAATACCCATTCTATTTTAAAAATAAAATAAAAAACCTTCTTTACAAGCTTTAAATTATACCTATTTTGGTCATTTTATACATTTTATTAAAAGCTCCAGCTACTCTCCCAAACACCAAAATATATTTAAAAAGCTTCCAGCTTCCAGCTAACAGCTTGCAGCTTCCAGC
The DNA here is from genome assembly GCA_030844895.1 of Ambrosia x helenae. Classification (NCBI taxonomy): domain Eukaryota; kingdom Viridiplantae; phylum Streptophyta; class Magnoliopsida; order Asterales; family Asteraceae; genus Ambrosia; species Ambrosia x helenae. The sequence goes on along the minus strand of JAUTDX010000541.1, from coordinate 39,930 downwards.
TACCAGCTTCCAGCTACCAGCTTCCAGATACCAGCCTCCAGCTAGTTTTGCCAAACATACCCAAAGTTTTTTGGTCCAATGTGACATTTTTGCACATTCTCAAACCACGTTTTGTATTATCATAACTAGTTAGTTACAACCGCGGTCTGTGACGGTTTCGAAACTTAGACGGTATATTAGAAAGTAATGGAAAAATTACTGTCTTTCTATAAGAAAGTCAGGTTATGTGAATAAAATTTACACCAAAACATATATAAAGATGAACACGAAGGCAGCGCATTATAATGATTCGGTTCAAAGATAGTTAAAAAGACATGCCGCAATGTGTATGTAGAGATGAATGTGGGGTGGTTTAAAAATTAAACACCGTAAAGAAAATGTTTAAAACAACTGGTCGGTTTAAAAACAAAGTTATGAAAATTGATGTTGAAATATAGATAAAAAAACTCGTGTGGTGCATAATGAAAAACCATGTAACAGAAAATTCGTTAATAGTTCAAAATGATAACATTATTAAAGTTTACGATTGTAGTGTAAATCGGTTAAAGAAAAAGGAAAAAGTACCCTATGCAACTTGGGGTTAAACCCGGCCCAATACAACCTACATATATGTGCACACTTATAATAAGCCCAACTGTCAAAACACTCCAAACAAACAAAAATTACGAACTCAAGCATCCCCATTTGTTTTTATAGTTTGTGTTGACCTGAGTTCGCAATTCGACTTTTTGTTCCATGAATCATTGATGTCATATTGCATCTTTGATCATTGACGTGGCATAGTCAACATAAATCCATTGGCTCATTTGTCAACATCCTAACCAATCTTACCCGATTGAACTAAGAACTCCCTCAAACCTAAACCGTCAAACACTCGCAAGTTTTTGATCCAAGTCATTTCCAATTATATCAAAAGGAACCACGAGTATATTAGTAGTAAAGTACCCAAATTAGTGACATGGCACCTACATTTCATATGCTTATTACAATTTTGGGTCCATATTCGTCAAATTGTCCTCATTATTGACGTCCGATATAAAGGAGTAATCTGGACTTATTTTCAGCTTGATTTCATCAATATCATTCATTCACTTTATTATAATAGGCCCAATGCTTTCCATCATAAACTAAATGGCTACCCATAACATTTTTTTTGAATGGTAATGTTAGCCTTCTACTTCTAAATTACACCAAATTAATACCAAGTTGCCACATTCCAGGAATCGAACCCTGATCTTATCCGCTGAAGTAAAAGCCTCTATCACCTAGCCAAAGCTGGAATGGCACTTACCCATAACTTTTAATCGCAAATCCACTTGATTAGCCACCCCCCTTTGACTCACTTTGGCTTTTTGTTCAACAACCACCAAAAATTCAATCTCCCATTAAAACACTCGTTTGGATGGAACAATTGTATTAGAGAGCTGCTTATATTCAATCCAGATTATTCCATTTTGAAACTGTTCAAAACACAATTCCAAACACCCTTTAAGTTGTTCCTATATGTCATGGTTCACGTGGCATCATATATGTTACATGTTTTTTTTCAGAAACTTTCATCAAAAAAAGAAAACCATAATGAACAATCCGGTCCAATATTTTTATTAAAACCAGCCGAATAGCATCGTGAAGGAATAAAAAAACATGATTAAGAAGTACCTTCATTTTTATATACTAAAATCATTTTTTTTATATATTTTATTATTATAGTGATATACAAGTAGACAAATGACAACGATATACAACACTCTTTTCTATTTTTCCAACGAATTTTTCAAAGTCATTAGCCCTGGCCGCCCTTCACCGTGTTTTTTCTTCCTTCCTTCCTTAATCCTTCCCATCTCACATCTCCTTTTAAGTTTTAAGTTTCAAACATTAATCTCCATATCCCAAACCCATACTCAAAACAATGAATAATAATATTTCACCAATCCTATTCTTTTTTCTCTCAATATTATTATTATCATTTTCCTCAACCAATGCTCTCCTCCATTTCTTCCCAACGTCTCATCCATCCCACCATCTTTCTTACCTAACCTCACCACCACTGCTTGGAACACCTTTAATAACCTTTCTGGCTGTCACTCAGGTCAAAACAACGTTCCAGGCCTCTCCAAACTAAAAAACTACTTCCATCACTTCGGTTACATCCCTAACAATAACAACTTCACAGATGACTTCGATGAATCACTTGAACTCGCCCTCAAAAACTACCAAAAAAACTTTAACCTTAACACTACAGGCGAACTAGACGAGTCAACGGTCAAACAGATAATAAAACCTAGATGTGGAGTTGCAGATATAGTAAACGGATCAACAACCATGAATTCAGGTAAAGCCACGTCAGCAAACGGTAACACCGTTGCTCATTACTCGTTCTTCCCTGGACGGCCACGATGGCCGTCACGTCGTAGCAATTTAACCTACGCGTTCGATCCACGTAACCAGCTTTCAAATAATGTGAAACGAGTCTTCACCAATGCGTTCACACGTTGGTCTGAATGGACGCCGTTAACGTTTACTGAAATTAATAACTATTTCACTGCTGATATGAAGATAGGGTTTTATGCTGGAGATCATGGAGACGGTGAGGAGTTTGACGGAGTGTTGGGAACGTTAGCTCATGCGTTTGCACCTCCTAGAGGCTTATTGCATTTAGATAGTGACGAGACGTGGATTATTGATGACGTGTTCGCATCTGGATCGTCAACAGCTATGGATTTGGAATCGGTGGCTGTGCATGAGATAGGGCATTTGTTAGGGTTAGGACACTCGTCGGTTGAAGATGCGATTATGTTTCCGACGATAGCGTCTGGTGTACGGAAAGTAGAGCTGGATAGAGATGATGTTGAAGGTATACAGGAGTTGTACGGTACAAATCCTGATAATAATAATGGGACGACGGGACCGTCGTTTGGTGAGAGAGAGATGAGTGGAGGGTATCGTGACTCGTTTGGGTTGGTTCAGATCTTGTTATTGGCCGTTGGATTGATATTATTTGTTTTGTAGATGATTGGTTTGTTTATTCTTTTTTTTTTTTAGTTTTAAATGGTCTCAATGATTATTTTGGATTATTTAGGATGTAGTGGACCTGTATTTTTTACAATATATTATTTTCTTTATATTTTTTTGGTTTTGTATACTATTAGACTATTGGGTGTAGAGTTGGGGAGCTAAAGTGGAAGCCTTCATCGATGGGAACACCCCTAGCTCTTTCTTCGGTGAAATTGACGAATTCTTCTTGTTCTTTCTCTCTTTAATGTTATTGCAGGGGAATGGTGGACAAGGGGAACCACACCCTTGTTTTTGGAGAAATGGAAAAGGAAGAGGAGAGGAGAGTGACGTTGAGGTGAATAAGGGCAAGGGGGAATCAAACCCCTCAACCTTATGTTATACGGAGTAGATGAAATAGTATTAATGCACTTTTTTCAACTTTGTGAGTCTCTGACAGGCCCATTGGTAAACGAAAAAAAATAATAATTTATTTTCAAGAGTTGGTCATTATAGATGTTCATTGTTTAGACGCGTTATGTGATTATTAGTTAGCATGGTCTTACTCATCTCGAAGAATTGGTGATGTTTATGGAAGCAAAAAACAAGTTTTACATGATCAAAAACTCTGAACTAGAAGCATAATAACATAGACCAAAATACCCATTCATTAGTGAGTTTGGTGATCGAAAAAAATGAGTCTGATGATGAAGAAGGAGGTGAGCTGACTGATGACAAATTCGATGATGATACAATGATGAAACACAAAATGAAGAAGAGGTCGTCGTTTAACGTATTAAATTATAGTTAACGTGTCTCCTGTTAAAAGGACACGTCGTAGATGTAACGCCAACAAGTAATCTTGATGATTCCCTTGGACACATCAACTAATTGGATATTACAATCACGATGACAAACATGTGCTTTTGAAACTTTCTTAAACATCAATGTCAAAGAAATTATGATAATGGATGATGAATACAAGAAATAACATAAATAGGGGAATGCGACATACTAAGATATCATGTTAGGATTTTCTTTTTTCTTCTTTTTAACATACGTAAAATATTCTAACTAATTAATCTATAATTTATATAATATTAAAATATAAATTATGCAGAATTCTTGACTAAAGCTATTATGTGAGTAAAACTTGAGATATACCAGCCCAACTAGACAAAACAAGCCCAAATGAAGCCCAAAATTCGCCCATAGAAGAAATAAACAACGTAAATACTTGTACTAGCCCAACGATATAGAAAAAGTGACCCAACTAAACCAAACAAACCATCATTCCAACTTTTGAACATTTCGGTCTTTATAAAAAAATAGATTAAATTACACGATGGTATGTATGGTTTATTGGTTTTGAGCAAATTTTGGATTTCATCCCTAAAGTCTAAAACTTGCATATGCACGTTTTCCAATTTTTTTTTTAACGGCTAACAAATCAATCCCGATCACTCACGAAGTACCCACTGGACAAAGGAGTATTCCGAGAGTAACCCGACTCCACCAATAATTTTACACCAGTTCCTAGGGAAAATCTGCGGCCCGAAGGCCCACTGCGGTAAACCCCAGCCCACCAGCAGCATTTTGGTGCTGATAGAACTCGAATTCCCCACCTCCTATAAGGAAAGCAAAGAGAGTGTCACTCCACCATAAGATGAGGTGCGTGTTTCCCAAATAAACTCACTTTCAATCTTGCTCCAAATGTCTAATTAAGTTGATTTTTTTTTAAACCGTATAAAATTACTATTTTACCTTTGGTCTTTTTTTTCTTAACGGTTAATTTCATCTCTCATTTACACTCTTGTTATTACACTTTTTTTTCTTATGAAGCTTAAACTCTCAACCTTCCTTTTACAAGTCAACACTTTTACCATCACACCACAAGGGTGAGGAAACTTTGGTCTTCAAGAAAGAAAAAAAAACCCCACTATTTGACACCTATAAATTATCAAAACACTCTCTCTTTTAATGTTTCTTTTTTTTTTTTTTTTTTTTGAACGGCCAACAAATTGGAATCACTCACGAAACACTGGAGTATCATCGTGCCACCAGTGTTGCCACGCGATCATATTCCACCACCAAGTCACCAATTCAGGAGGAAACTCATAATTATGAGAAAACCCCCTTTGTGAGATTCGAACCCAGGACCTCATGGCCCCTAAGTCTTATCTCACCACCAAGATACCACTAGGCTATAATGCCTTGGGTCTCTTTTAATGTTTCTAACTTTCCTTATACTGTTGATAATTACGCACTCTAGTAGTCTAGTGTTTCAAATCGTCACAAACATTTGGTTCTTGTAATTGTATCTTTTTTTTTCATAAGCGTACCGTATTAAACAATGTTATCTTATTCTAACCTCATTTCACAAGTAGAAGTAGAACTAAATTTAGCTTAATGAAACACACATACGAATATATATTGGGGGTGAGGTTCCTGTACAAAAGCCATATTTCGTGAGAAATGTGAGAAGGATTAAAAATTGATATGTAGGCATCATTTTTTGAACTTACTCATGATGTTTTTGATTGTTTTGCCTAGAAAAACACCAAACATAACAATTAAAAACAAAAAACAATGTATTTTAGGCTTAAACTTAAAACACCATGCTAAGAACATTAAGTAGTGTGTTTTAAGTGTTAAGTAGTGTGTTTTAGCTATTTTTTAAATTTAATGCCTATAATACATTGTATTGTGTTTGGTATTTTTCAAGTTAAAACAACTTAAACATCATTCCTAAATCCAAAAAAAGATGTCTACATGCCAATTCTTAATCTTTCTCACACTTCTTACGAAATATGTCATTTGTACAGGAACCTAAACCTATATATTGGTATTTATAATTTTATGTATTACATACTAATATTAGTTAGTAATTTTTATCAACTAATATTAGTATGTAATACATAAATGAGGATTAGTTAGTAATTTTTATCATAACCAGCTGGGCTAGCCCAGTTGGCCACCTCAATGAGGATTAGGAAACATAACCTAATGGCTGTGGGTTCGAATCTAAGGGGGGGAGGGTTTACCCACATTTGTGGGGTTCCCGCCCGGGTGTTCCCGGTTCGATCCACGGAGCATGTCAAAACATGCGAAGCATTCGGGCGAAGGGTTGAAAAGCCTGCTTGCACGGGGGGTCGAACCAGGGTGGGTAAGGTCGTTGGCATGCGTCTTACCCGGGTGATCTAGCCGTCCAAAAAAAAAAAAGTAATTTTTATCATAATTATATATATTCTTATTATAATAAATGATTTCAAAGAATGAAACATCTCACTACTCTATTTATTTTCATTCATTTCATTTTATCTCGTATTAAATAATAATATTAAACCATTTTTTCTTTTTCCATTTATCTCTCCTATTAAATAATGTATCAAGTTATAATTTCACACTTATTTTCTCAACCTTTAGTTTATTTTTTCCGTCTGTAATAACCATTAATATTTCATTCATCCAACCTCGTGTTATGAAAATAGATAATACATTAACTATTGTAACAAAGAAATTCTTAACAAAAACTATGTGTAGGACTAGGACAATGGTGCACTCTTAAACATAATGCAATCAATCTTCTTCCATTACGGATGCGATGTATCGCGTCGCAACGTGCACGTTCATATTACTAGTTATTGTTGTAAAACAACTGTAAATTTAATTTGCATCATTAGTGAAGTTAGATTGAATGGTACATGAGGTAATTATGATTAGGAATATTACACCTCCGTAGAAAAGTAGCAATCATAAATTTAATTAATTTTGTTCCAACAAAAATCCTATATAGTCAAATCCGACGTTTTTATGTCAACATTCTATAATTATCAACCATCTCTTCCTTTTTTTCAACAATCTCCATCCCATCAATTTAGAATACATCCAATTCTATTCAACTTAATGATAACAATTTTCTCCATTTGTCGTGTATTTTTCTTCATGAGATATCATAGGCTACAAGATTCCCTTTTGTTTTAAATTGATAGACAGAAAAAAAAGTGAAATTCAAAGTAAACATAAATTTGATAGCGCTCTCTCTATTTGAAACGCAAGGAACGACGTGTCAACCATCATAAATATCGAGCGTTGTAGCTAAGGTCGACTACTTGACCACCGCCAGCCCTCTGGCTCTCCCAGATGCGCGGAAACCCGACCTCCACGCGTCTAAAGGCACGACAGTGGAATAATCAGTAAAACATCGTCTCCTATCTAAGTCGAACCGGCGCCACCCGTATTTGCTATTCACCTAGATACCGCAGAAAATAATGAGGATAGTGAGAATCGAACACGAGTCACAAATAACACCAAGTCTTTTCCCAATCACTCCACCACTACCACATTGACAAATTTGATAGCCCTCTATTCTTTCGTAATTAGGGTATGTTTGGCAAAACTAACTGGTGGCTGGTAGCTGTAAGCTGTTAGCTGCAAGCTGGTAGCTGGTAGCTTTTTAAATATATTTTGGTGTTTGGCAGAGTAGCTAGAGCTTTTAATAAAATGTATAAAATGACCAAAATGAGCATAATTAAAAGCTTGTAAAGAAGGTTTTTATTTTATTTTTAAAATAAAATGGGTATTTGTGTTATTTACTAATTAAAAGCTTGTAGCTAGTAGAGTTTTTTCTTAAAAGCTAGTACTAGTAGCTTTTCACTATAGAGCTTTTTCTCCAACCTAAAAGCTTCCAGCTCTTTAAACCAAACAAGTTTTTTATTGAGTATGGGTTTTTTCTTAAAAGCTTGAAGCTCTTAAAAACTTATTGCCAAACATGATTTGTACATATAACAAGAAATAAATGTTTGAATGGTAATAGTTAGAGCATTATCTTTTAGTTTTCTTTTTCTTTAATTATAAACATCTTTTACCATCACATTATTATTATTATTATTATTATTATTATTATTATTTACTACAACGAAAGATAAGAAGATTTGGTAGACTACCATGTGGCACTATTTTACTTGATCTCAAGTAGATTAAGGTAATTATATACTTAATCAAGAGTATTATATTGAGATTATATTCAGTTCCTACTACCATTTGGTGGAATGGCATGAGGAAATGAAGAAAAGAGTTTGAGGCTATTTGGTCTCAAGTTCGAATCCCATCCAGAGGGGTTTTACCGCAGTAGTTTTTCGGGCGACGAGTTTTCCCCAGAATTGATGGCTTGGTGGACAGTGTGCAAGCATTTGTTCAGTGCTACCTCACTGGTAGTTTAGGTGGTATTTAGTTGTGTAACATTTATACTTTTCGTATTTTCTGATCTAGTCGTTGTACTCTTGTATCTTTCCATTTTGTACCCTTGTAAACCCGAGCTTATGATCAATGGAAAAGTATTTTGTCAGTTACATTAAATCTTAATCTATTTCGTTATTCTATAAATTCTATGTGACGCAAACTTTATGTAACATCGCGTGATTTTTAATTTTCTTGTATTTTAAATTCTATATTTAACGAATTCCAAGTTCGCCTTTACTCGTTTCTTTTATGTTACTCCTACCCATTCATGACGAGTCGCCATTATATTTTACCCTATTCAATTTTGGCGTTATAACAAGGAACTTATTTAGTTAAGATCTTAATATATACTTATTATTAATAAAACATATATATATATATATATATATAGATTTAATAATACTTAAAAAAAACATAATATCAAAAAAATGGCATTTGACTTTTGTTAACAAGAATGCACCATTTCAAAAAAAAAGGGCCGTACGTTTTTTTTATTAATTATGATTTTATTTTTTTTTCTTTTAAAATATATTTACCACTTAATTAACTTCTAACCACCATAATTAATTCATTAAATACCCAACCCCTTCACCCCAACTATAAATACCCCATACCCTCAACTCCTAAACACCTTCCTTACATCAAATCCTCTCTAAATCTCTCAATCTCTCAAGATTTCTCTCAAAAATAAGTGAGTTCCTCACTTCATCTTCAACCTTTCTTCCATTTTCTTCTTCAAACCCTTTGAGCAAACCTCTAGGACCTCTCTTCTATTTGCCATGGCAAATAAACTTGAGTAGGGCACCATTTTGAGGCCTCAAATGTGGTCATCTTCTACTATCTTTTATGCACTAGGTTGTTAATAAAACCAACCAAGTTCACCAACAACTCAATGATGGAGGGACTTGTGTTATGGTTCATGGTTTACAAACTAACCTTACTTTAACTTCCTTAGTTATATTATATAAATACTAATTCATATAAACTCTACTAATCTAACAACTCGGAAAGGTTTGTGGTTATATCCCTACCTTACCAATGCTTGACTCTCATGACCATCCGAATCACCTTCATGATGGTTTGTGTTTTGGTTCGCCTAAAAGGCTTGCTTGAATCTTATGACCACCCGAATCACCTTCATGGTGGTTTGTGTTTTGGTTCACCTAAAAGGCTTGCTTGAATCTCTTGAATCTATAATCTAAACCCGAATCTAAGACTCTTTATTTTTCTAATTCTAGTTAACCAAGGCTAAGGAACTAATCTTCCAAGACTCATTCTTTTGGAACCTTACCAAACGCACCCAAAGGTGAGTTCATACTTGTCCCCCTTTTATTCTTTATTCTTTGGGGCTCAACATGTATCACTATCAAAACTCAAATGATTTCATACTCTAAAAACTACTACGCTCAATCTAAATGCTTGTATGCTATGCCATGCTAGAATTCTAAATTCTAACATACAATTGTTCTATTAGCAAACAACCCACCTTACATGTATAGCGCTATAGGATTGATACACCGCCCCCTTTATGGGTCATGTAAGTATTATTCTATTGTGTATTCAAGTGTTGTTGCCTTTTGTATGGTTCTACATGCATATGCTTATAACATGATGATTCGAGTAAGACTTTTCTTATACTATATGTTTAGACTAAAAACTAGTATGCTCACCAATGCTTTATGTGTTGATGGATACTTTATACATGTTGCAGGAAATGTTTGAAGCAAGATATTCAAGAAAACGACTTAGGATTGGACTAGAAACTCACGCTAGTTTAAATTCTATGATTGAAGTTGTGGTTCTCTTGTCATGAAACAATTTGTATTTCGGTTATCTTTTAGACAATATTTATTCAATGAATGAAATTCTACCTTTAAGTTATATTGTCACAAATTCTAGTGTCATGAAGTCTTTGAACAATCTATCCCAAGTCTCGCCCCGATGTATTCCGCCATCGGTTGGGGTGTGACAAGTTGGTCGTTCAAAAAATAATAATCAATATTCAGATATTTTCAGGATTTTATAAAAATCCTTAACCGTATATCTCTTACAAATCTCGTATTTTGCTTATCACTTCTAAGAATTTCTGAAAAAAAATAAAATCGTCTATCTTTTTGTTTTGGTTGTGATTGACATAAAACCCATCGGAGCACAAAGTCTTATGTGAACCAAAGTTTTTAATTTATTATTACTTCCATTCTTTTGGCGTAATGAAGAAGGGGAAAGTAAGATTCATGAGAAGCTCATAATATCTAGCCATCCAGATATTACTGATATAGATTCTGATAAAAAAGAACCCCAAATGTGCAGTCTCTATGTACAATGGCGGAGCCAGAAATGTTTTCCTATGGTGTCGTTTTTTCAATACCCAAGTTTATAATAACACGGTAGGGGTGTTCAAATTCGGATAATCCGAATTTTGGATATCCGAAATTCGGATAGTCAATACTCGGATCCGAATCCGAAATTCGGATAGTCAATAAACGAAAGACCAACAAATATCCAACATGTTTCTTTGTTTCCACCATCATTTGTGCAAGGTTTGATACGCCTTTCACGTCGCCAAACATTTTGTCGCCTCGTATGTTATTAATATAGATGTCGAGCTCATGCATAAGATCATCTTTTTCTTCACAATTAAAATCATACGGGTACACCTCCACCTCTTTTCCATAAACAAGAGGCAACGGTTCATCACTTGATGGAAAAGCATTGATAGCATTACCCTACATTGATTCAATCTAGTTATATATGTTCATTAGCGTCCAAAAACTACGAACTAATACAAGCTGTAGTAGTTATAATAACTACTCACCACTAGAATTTCATCATTCCCAATAAGGAGCTTGTCGATAATTTTTCTGTCAATATAACTTGTTGCCACGGTTAAGATCCATGGAGCATAAGAATTGATAGAAGATAAAGAAGGACCCTTATTTCCTGCAGCATTTACCGTCAGAATACCCCTCTCGATTGCATGAAATGCCCCAATCGCTATTGGGTCAAAACTAAGCTCGGGTGGATCTTCATGGCCTAGTGAAATTGATATAATATCAACCCCGTCAGCAATGGCCTGATCAAAGGCACTCAGAATGTCTGTATCCGCACAACCTTGATCACACACTTTATAAATAGCAAGCCTTGCCGAGGGAACTCCACCTCTAACAATTCCATGTGCTAGACCATAGTAACTTGCATGCCTCACTTCGTTACCAGCTAATATTGATGCAACATGAGTCCCGTGTCCATCTGTGTCCCTAGCAGAAAGTTCTCTACTTTCAACGAGATATGAGCGAGCGCAATGGCGGAGCCAGAAATGTTTTCCTATGGTGTCGTTTTTTCAATACCCAAGTTTATAATAACACGGTAGGGGTGTTCAATTTCGGATAGTCAATACTGGGATCCGAATTAGAAATTCGGATTATCCGAATTTCGGATTATCCAAATTTCGGATTCGGATCATCCAAACTTAAAAAAATTAAAAATAATAAAAAAATGTTCTCCCTTATGTCTAAAACATGAACCTGTTAAAGAAAACAGAAATCAAAGTTAGATAAAAGAAACTTGAACATAAAAATGTAAAAAAAAAAACTTACCATTTGGTGGACGGGGGCTGTGGAGGTCGAAGACAAGGTGGACGGGGGCTGTTATAGAGAAGAGAAGAGAAGAGAAGAGGGAGCGGCTGCTATATATTGGAGGAGTATGGACTTAGGGTTAGGAGGATTAGGGATTTAGAATTGTGTATTGTGTTATGTAGTGTATATAATATTATATATTTATATATATATATTTTTTTTAATATTCGGATTCTGATAATCCGGTTATCCGAAAATTTTCAAAATCAGGATCCGAATCCGAAATTTCGGATAATTCGGATTCGGATTATCGGATTTTTCGAATTAGAATTCGGATTCGGATTTTTGTGAACAACCCTATAACACGGTGTCAATATATTTAAATCGGGTCGGGACAAATCACACAATAAAAATCGTTGTCCTAATAAAAGTACAATATCATTGAGATAACACACAATATAAATACAAAGTCATTTAAAATATATAAAAAATTACATTTTATAGTTGCTCCATACGAGTTTTTATGTTTTTAAAACGATTCACAACGTCTACAACCTTAACTTTCGTCGAAAACTCTTTTTCAATTTAACAAATGCAAGTATCATTCAAATAATCATCACCCATCTGATTACGCAAATCCGTCTTCACATGCTTCATAGAAGAAAAAGATCTCTCAACACAAGCCGTTGTAACCGGTAGAACTAATGCTAATTTCAATAAACGAAAGACCAACAAATATCCAACATGTTTGTTTGTTTCCACCATCATTTGTGCAAGGTTTGATACGCCTTTCACGTCGCCAAACATTTTGTCGCCTCGTATGTTATTAATGTAGATGTCGAGCGCATGCAAAAGATCATCTTTTTCTTCACAATTAAAATCATACGGGTACACCTCCACCTCTTTTCTATAAACAAGAGGCAACGGTTCATCACTTGATGGAAAAGCATTGATAGCATTACCCTACATTGATTCAATCTAGTTATATATGTTCATTAGCGTCCAAAACTACGAACTAATACAAGCTGTAGTAGTTATAATAACTACTCACCACTAGAATTTCATCATTCCCAAGAAGGAGCTTGTCGATAATTTTTCTGTCAATATAACTTGCTGCCACAGTTAAGATCCATGGAGCATAAGAATTGATAGCAGATAAAGAAGGACCCTTATTTCCTACAGCATTTACCGTCAGAATACCCCTCTCGATTGCATGAAATGCCCCAATCGCTAATGGGTCAAAAGTAAGCTCGGGTGGATCTTCATGGCCTAGTGAAATTGATATAATATCAACCCCGTCAGCAATGGCCTGATCAAAGGCACTCAGAATGTCTGTATCCGCACAACCTTGATCACACACTTTATAAATAGCAAGCCTTGTCGAGGGAACTCCACCTCTAACAATTCCATGTGCTAGACCATAGTAACTTGCATGCCTCACTTCGTTACCAGCTAATATTGATGCAACATGAGTCCCATGTCCATCTGTGTCCCTAGCAGAAAGTTCTCTACTTTCAACGAGATATGAGCGAGCGCAATGGCGGAGCCAGAAATGTTTTCCTATGGTGTCGTTTTTTCAATACCAAAGTTTATAATAACACGGTAGGGGTGTTCAAATTCGGATAATCCGAATTTTGGATATCCGAATTTCCGATAATCCGAAATTTCGGATAGTCAATACTGGGATCCGAATTCGAAATTCGGATTATCCGAATTTCGGATTATCCAAATTTCGGATTCGGATCATCCAAACTTAAAAAAATAAAAAAAAATAAAAAAAAAACGTTCTCCTTTATGTCTAAAACATGAACCTGTTAAAGAAAACAGAAATCGAAGTTAGATAAAAGAAACTTGAACATAAAAATGTAAAAAAAAACTTACCATTTGGAGGACGGGGGTTGTGGAGGTCGAAGACAAGGTGGACGGGGCTGTTATAGAGAAGAGAAGAGAAGAGAAGAGAAGAGAAGAGAAAAGAAGAGAAGAGAAGAGAAGAGAAGAGGGAGCGGCTGCTATATATTGGAGGAGTATGGACTTAGGGTTAGGATGATTAGGGATTTAGAATTGTGTATTGTGTTATGTAGTGTATATAATATTATATATTTATATATATTTTTTTAATATTCGGATTCTGATAATCCGGTTATCCGAAAATTTTCAAAATCAGGATCCGAATCCGAAATTTCGGATAATTCGGATTCGGATTATCGGATTTTACGGATTAGAATTCGGATTCGGATTTTTTTGAACAACCCTATAACACGGTGTCAATATATTTAAATCGGGTCGGGACAAATCACACAATAAAAATCGTTGTCCTAATAAAAGTACAATATCATTGAGATAACACACAATATAAATACAAAGTCATTTAAAATATATAAAAAATTACATTTTATAGTTGCTCCATACGAGTTTTTATGTTTTGAAAATGATTCACAACGTCTTCAACCTTAACTTTCGTCGAAAACTCTTTTTCAATATAACAAATGCAAGTATCATTCAAATAATCATCACCCATCTGATTACGCAAATCCGTCTTCACATGCTTCATAGAAGAAAAAGATCTCTCAACACAAGCCGTTGTAACAGGTAGAACTAATGCTAATTTCAATAAACGAAAGACCAACAAATATCCAACATGTTTGTTTGTTTCCACCATCATTTGTGCAAGGTTTGATACGCCTTTCACGTCGCCAAACATTTTGTCGCCTCGTATGTTATTAATGTAGATGTCGAGCTCATGCATAAGATCATCTTTTTCTTCACAATTAAAATCATACGGGTACACCTCCACCACTTTTCCATAAACAAGAGGCAACGGTTCATCACTTGATGGAAAAGCATTGATAGCATTACCCTACATTGATTCAATCTAGTTATATATGTTTATTAGCGTCCAAAACTACGAACTAATACAAGCTGTAGTAGTTATAATAACTACTCACCACTAACATTTCATCATTCCCAAGAAGGAGCTTGTCGATAATTTTTCTGTCAATATAACTTGCTACCACAGTTAAGATCCATGGAGCATAAGAATTGATAGCATATAAAGAAGGACCCTTATTTCCTGCAGCATTTACCGTCAGAATACCCCTCTCGATTGCATGAAATGCCCCAATCGCTATTGGGTCAAAAGTAAGCTCGGGTGGATCTTCATGGCCTAGTGAAATTGATATAATATCAACCCCGTCAGCAATGGCCTGATCAAAGGCACTCAGAATGTCTGTATCCGCACAACCTTGATCACACACTTTATAAATAGCAAGCCTTGCCGAGGGAACTCCACCTCTAACAATTCCATGTGCTAGACCATAGTAACTTGCATGCCTCACTTCGTTACCAGCTAATATTGATGCAACATGAGTCCCATGTCCATCTGTGTCCCTAGCAGAAAGTTCTCTACTTTCAACGAGATATGAGCGAGCGCAATGGCGGAGCCAGAAATGTTTTCCTATGGTGTCGTTTTTTCAATACCAAAGTTTATAATAACACGGTAGGGGTGTTCAAATTCGGATAATCCGAATTTTGGATATCCGAATTTCCGATAATCCGAAATTTCGGATAGTCAATACTGGGATCCGAATTCGAAATTCGGATTATCCGAATTTCGGATTATCCAAATTTCGGATTCGGATCATCCAAACTTAAAAAAATAAAAAAAAAATAAAAAAACGTTCTCCTTTATGTCTAAAACATGAACGTGTTAAAGAAAACAGAAATCGAAGTTAGATAAAAGAAACTTGAACATAAAAATATAAAAAAAAACTTACCATTTGGAGGACGGGGGTTGTGGAGGTCGAAGACAAGGTGGACGGGGTCTGTTATAGAGAAGAGAAGAGAAGAGAAGATAAGATAAGAGAAGAGAAGAGAAGAGAAGAGGGAGCGACTGCTATATATTGGAGGAGTATGGACTTAGGGTTAGGATGATTAGGGATTTAGAATTGTGTATTGTGTTATGTAGTGTATATAATATTATATATTTATATATATTTTTTTAATATTCGGATTCTGATAATCCGGTTATCCGAAAATTTTCAAAATCAGGATCCGAATCCGAAATTTCAGATAATTCGGATTCGGATTATCGGATTTTTCGGATTAGAATTCGGATTCGGATTTTTTTGAACAACCCTATAACACGGTGTCAATATATTTAAATCGGGTCTGGACAAATCACACAATAAAAATCGTTGTCCTAATAAAAGTACAATATCATTGAGATAACACACAATATAAATACAAAGTCATTTAAAATATATAAAAAATTACATTTTATAGTTGCTCCATACGAGTTTTTATGTTTTGAAAACGATTCACAACGTCTTCAACCTTAACTTTCGTCGAAAACTCTTTTTCAATATAACAAATGCAAGTATCATTCAAATAATCATCACCCATCTGATTACGCAAATCCGTCTTCACATGCTTCATAGAAGAAAAAGATCTCTCAACACAAGCCGTTGTAACCGGTAGAACTAATGCTAATTTCAATAAACGAAAGACCAACAAATATCCAACATGTTTGTTTGTTTCCACCATCATTTGTGCAAGGTTTGATACGCCTTTCACGTCGCCAAACATTTTGTCGCCTCGTATGTTATTAATGTAGATGTCGAGCTCATGCATAAGATCATCTTTTTTTCGCAATTAAAATCATACGGGTACACCTCCGGCAACCCTAGTATCTTTGAAACATCAAATGTACTAAAATTATCATCCGAGCTTAAGGCATTCATACACATTAGCACCTCGGTGGTTACCTCGTTAAAACGGTTGCTAAGCTCTTGGATTTGCATATCTAACACAGTGTTCAAATTTTCAACCTCATAATAATGACGATTAGTGATCTTAGTCTTTCTCCTTCTATATTTTGGGTCAACATATTCGACTTCCATATCAACCGTTTCAATCTCATTTTTATCACAAAAGATGCCACATTTTCCACAAGTGGATCAAATCCTTCAAGTCTAAACATTTGTAATTATTGTTTCGGTGCATTAATCATCCCAATTGCATTCACAATATCTTGATCCTTTCTTTGAAGAGCTTGAGACAATGTATTTGTAATCCCCAAAATGTGCTTCATCAAGTGTATATAATATGCAAAATCATATGACTTCATGTATTTCTAAATTCATTTGCTTGTCTTTTTTGAACATTCATGAGGCCGGAACTTCGAGTATGTCATTGTTTAGAAAAAATAGCAATGGTGTCGCTCGTAAAAAAACAATGGCGTCGCTTGTAAAAAATCAATGGTGTGACTCGAATTTTTTCTATTACACGTTACATATAATACCAAAATTTGAATGGTGTCAAGCGCACCATTGTTATGTATGTAGCTCCGCCACTGTCTATGTATGTGAAATCTATAGCAATTTACGTGTAGCAGAGATTTGTATTATGGCCAAAACACCTTTCTTATTTATTACCCTAATACATATTGACCAATTATTTATCCATTGTCCGTGTTTTGATTTCATGAAGATGGTACAAAGAAATGTAGCTCAAAGTATTAAGGGAGTCTTAGTTGATTAGATTGTAGAGGTTAGTTTTTACTTATCTTTAAAGGAAATTAGTGACCCATTTACCTATAATGAGTTGATTTTGGTTTTGTTTATATCTTAAACGAGTCGTGACTTGCCCATCTTACACCTACAAGTACCCATATTCTTTCGAATTAGTAGTTAATTATTTTTCACTTGTATGTTTTCCTTTTAGGTAAGTGTGGGAACATAAATTGGAGCAAAACACACTCCATTGCATAGTCTATCTCATTGATTCGTTTCTTTCTATAAACTACATTGAATGGAAAATATTGTGTTTGCTGAATAAATCTTTGTCTTCTCTCCTAAAGAATTAAAAAATATCACTAAGCTAATGTGCAAGCATGCTCCTCAAATATTGGTGAACAAATGGTGATCAAACAATGTTAATTGATTAATGTTGTGGTTATGTTTTTTGTTTCTGGAATGGAGGGTTCAAGAATAGGTTGAAACGTCATGTTGTGTTGCCAATGACAAGATAGTAGACAATTGTCCAAGGTTGCTGATGTAGTGATGTTAAGCTCATGTTAAATTTTTTTAAATGTGACATTTAGATAGGCCAGTCTCTCTACCAAGTGGTGTATTATGCTTGTGTGTTATCAACTTTTGCTGAAGTTCTCATTTAATTATTTTCCTTGCTTATGATAGTTGGTTTTTGTCGTTCATTTAAAAAAAACCTATTTATAACATCTTGATTTTAATTTTTCATGTATTGCATTTTTGCACTAAATATTTTTTTCTCAACATGGTTTGATGATTGAATATTTGAATCTGTGTTTTATTTTGTGTACAAAATAAAATGGGTTATTTGAGTTGTTTCATTATATTTGCACAAAACCATACCTTAGTTGATATGTACACTTGGTTTTAAAAATGAGAGTTGCTTCAAGCCGTTTTAGGTCCTAAAAGCCTAGACACGAGCCGAGAGCTTTCACATACATGAGATCTTAGTTTATATATAGTCAATACTATGTACACATAAATGTTGAATCCCTCTCATCTCTTTCACTCATTTTACATATCCAACTCTATATTTGACTAATTTTAATCCATATACATAAAGAATATATATGGTGCCTTTTAGCCTACTATATTGAATATAGCATTTTTTTTTGGTTAAATTAATGCATTTAAAGTGCTGCAACCAAAGGTTTTTAATCATCATCTTCACTAGAGTGGCATGTTCAAAATCATCAATAAAACAAAACTAACAGATCTGCCATATTTTTGCCTTTTTTAATTTCCGCATTATGCATAGAAGTAGACGACATGGAAATTTTTATTTGTAAATTACTATGTTTATGAGTGATATTTTCTTATTCATGTGTTCGTAATTTTATTTTAACTCAACTAAAATAGTACTGGTACCGGTATTGGCATTCATTTTTCAATCGAAGCAAAACACATGTTGGTATCCTTTTGAAAATATTTTTTCGGCTGCTATACCGAGTCCAGAATCATACGGTACTGTAAAAAAACCGTACAGCGGCCGTAAAAAATCGAGGCTATAGCAACCAAACACCTTGCGCTTCTACCGACCGAATCCCCACTTATAATAATACCAAAATATAATTGGTGTTTAATGCAGGTCGGATTAGATTGTGCTCTCCAAAAGAACCTCAGAGACAACTGCGGCATCACGCGGACCAACCGACTATATAGTAAACAACGATCTTGCAGCAACATAAAAAAAATAACCAACTACCAATAAGAACTGTTTACCCCAATCTGAAATGTATATATAACGTGTGTATATATAAAACAATTAATGGGTTGATCAATGAATGATCCGAATATGAAACCATCTACTAATCCATTCAACCAAAAGATCAACAATAGACAAAAAGTGGGATCGAGGCAACTATGATATATGAGTACCACAATCACTTTAGTTACACGTCTCTTTTCACGCAACTAATATTTAATTTAATAAAAAAAATATTTAAAAAGGTAGTTTTGATGAGCAAGTCCTATGATGGCCACATAGATAGAAGGAATGTTGTGCAAGTTGGAGGAATGTTAGGCAAGTTGACAAGGATAATGTTAGACCTATATATTTTCTTTTTATAATTTTACGAATCTTTATCTATCATGTTCCCATACCTTCACAACTTTTTAGTATTTACTTTAAATATACTTTTACCGACACAAAAATATATGAATAGTCAAAAAATGATGATGTACTTTGAATACAACTGTCAGAAAGATCCAGATCGAATAGAGGTTCAAGGGAGGGTTGTACATATAACACAATTTGTTTGTAAGGGAAAAAAGTCGATTCTTTTTTCAACTTAAAGAAGATATCTTAAAAGTATAGAAAAATAATCGAAATGCATTAATTATTCATTACTCTTGATATTTAAGAAAAAAAATACGAAATGATTTTGTTTATTACACATGTATACGTAAACTTTTAAAATTTTAAAACATATATGAACCAAGAGTAAAGATCAAAAACATATAGTTTTTTTGTAAGAACTGTGAGAATTAAAGGGGGTAAAAAAAATTTATTTATTTTTTTTAGAATTTTTTTTTCCCATGTGCTTAAACATTCTTTCTAGATGAATAATACAAAAAAAAATTAAAAAAAATTTTTTTTAGTGTAATTACGTCATTAAGGTAAATACATTAGTTTACACTAGAGTAATTATGTAATTACTCTACACGTAATTACTCTACACCATTTTTTTTTTAATTTTCAATACTATAATACATGTTTAACAATATGGGGAAAAAAAATTTAAAAAAAAATTAAAAAAAAATACCCTCCTTTAATTCTCACAGTTTTTACCAAAAAAGCTATTTGTACGGATCTTTCCTCAATATACCAATTGGTTTAATATACATATATAACACATATTTATATGCAAGAAATAAAATATGTGTTCTCGTAATATTTTAATGTTATGCATAAATCTTACCGTAGCACTATACGTTATGGTGCGAGATTATGAGCAAGAGGCATACCACATAGGTACCACATCGGTAATGCGTGGTTTGGTGTAGAAGACTAGAAGGTAAATAATGGATGTGACTACGTCTGATAGAGGAACAGAGTTGATTTCAATATTCACTTTAATATAGTATGTTTTATTTGTATGACCAATCGAATGCTTTAACCCAATTAGTTTATATATTAACTAGCTTTTATCCCGGGAGTGTCCCGGGATTGAAATATCTAATATAACATAATAAAATATCTAATATGACAACATAATTAATGCTTTGCCAATACATGATTAATGAATAATAATAATAATAATATTGTTATTTATTTTAAACAAATTTCTGCCATAAGTTATCATATTCAATATAAAAAAAAGGAATCTCTGCCTATGAAGTTATGTTTATCGTTTGTGATTTATTAGTAGAGTAAAATATATTTGAAAACAAAACCCCACAAAAATAGTTATTTTTTTCTCCGTTTTTATATAGCACTATGGTACTCGTTGGAAAAATAATAAAACGCTCGTTAATTTGGTGTAATTTTTTCTTTCAAAAATCTCGTATATAAAAGATATTAACGTTTAAAAGTTATTGGAGGAAACATTAGAGAGAAAATTTAATTTTGTTTTTAAATTCTTATCTTTTCCAAAAATAATTATAATATATATAGATTTATTAAAAAAACTCAAAAATTAAAAAATCCTACATAATGCCATGTGGCACATTCAAGGAGGGGTTGAGGCCTCCATTGAATGCCACATCATCATAGTTCAATTCTTTTATTAGACTATATGGTGTGCCTCCCCTTTCCCCCAACTCCCCCAATTGCCACATCAGCGCCACATCATTTCCCCCATTTCCTCCCCCAAAGTTTGGAAATGCCTTCCCCCAATTCCCCCATTCCCCCTTCCTTTTTTTTATTCTTTTTCCTTTTTTTTTAATTATATATTTTATATTTCATAATTATTTTTTTATAAAAATAAAATAAAAAACGTCAAAATAATATAAAAAAACCGTAAAAATTAAAAAAAATGGAAAAACATAAAAAACCGAAATTTCATAAATAATAAAAATTACAAACCTAAAGTTCACAAAGTAAAAAAAAATATATTACAAACTAAAGTTCATAAAAATTAACTAAAAACTACCCGTCATTAAAGGGGTTGACATGAAAATTATTCCAAATGTGATCGACCAGATCCGAAACAAGGTTCCCATGAACATTAGTATCTCGTAACGCCCACCTGTTTGATTCTTGTTGTCCGTCGTCAACTGGCTCGAGCACCTCTTGAACCTCATTCGGATCGTAAACGCATATCGCACGACCTTCGTCTTCAATTATCATGTTATGAAGTATCAAACACGCGTACATAATGTATCTCAATCTTTGTGGATGGAATGCACGTGCTGGCCTTTCTATTATGTGCCATTTTGCCTTGATCACACCATACAAGCGTTCGACGTCTTTTCTTGCCGCTTCTTGGCACTTTGCAAACTTTTTCCTTTTCTCATCTGTAGAATTCTGTATTGTCTCCACAATAGACGACCAACTTGGGTATATGCCGTCGCATAAATAATACCCATGCTTGTATTTTACGCCATTGAGCCAAAAAGAATAATCGGGCCGGTGCCTTGAATCATGGGGTCAAAAATCTGAGATCTTGCAAGAACATTTAAATCGTTACACGAACCTGCAACGCCAAAGAAAGCATGCCAAATCCATAGGTCTTGTGAGCAAGCGGTTTCTAGAATAATTGAGGGTTCTCCCACGTCACCCCGAGTAAATTGACCTTTCCATGCGGTGGGGCAATTACGCCATGGCCAATGCGTACAATCAAGACTTCCTAGCATGCCAGGAAAGCCGTGTTTCTCTGCATGGTGCGCGTAGATCTTTTCGATGTCGCTTTTTCTTGGCGTACGCATATAAACCTTGCTATAACGACGAAGTAACGATCGGTGGAACAGTCCCTTTCCCGGTTTTCGCATTTCGCCACAAACTTTTTTTGCTTCGCTCTTGACGAAGTAACGATGACGTCGTCCGTTGGCGTCAGCTACAACGACGGCAGCTCGACTTCGGCAGGTCGATTGTTCCGGCCGTTTGCAGATCTTGAAGCTTACGCGTCGCTATACGGTCGGTGGATCAGTTCGTTTTCCGGCTTTCACATTTCGCCACAAACAGTACCAGCTACAACGACGGCAACTTGAGTTTGGCAGGTCGATTGTTCCGGCCGTTTGCAGGTCTTGAAAATGAAGCGTACGAGTCGCGTGAATGCCGTGTAACTGGGTGACCGGCCTCTTTAGAGAGAGAACGCCGGTGGCGGTGGTGCTTGCCACCGGAGACTCATCGGTTTCTCCTTCTTGCTCCTCTGCTTCTATTCTCTCTCTCTCTACAACTGGTTAGCGGTTGTCGAGAAGTTTGTCGTGGTTGTCACCGGGTACCGTTGGTTAAAGTGGATGGTGCGATGATGACGTTGATTGTGGTGGCCTTGGTCTCGGGCACTCCGGTAGTGATTGTGATGCAATTAAGAGGAAAAGAAAATAGAGATGATATTGCAATCCGTATGAGATGAAAATGATAAAATGTGAAACGGCTGAGTGAAATGGTGATTTCACTTTGGGTTAAAAGTAATATAAGGACCATTGCAATCCTTATGGGTAGTCAAAGTGTATGGAATTGTGTGTGTAATTATTTTACTGCAGTTATACGTATATACTGCCAATGTGGGAGTAGCCCACTTGGTAGAGGCTTATGCCTCTTATAGGGGAGGTCCTAGGTTCAAATCTTGACAAATTGTTTATTTGTTGTAAATATATTGGGAGTAACATTAGCCGTTAAAAAAAAGTTATACGTATATACTTTTTCTACTAGAGAGAGTGGCTTGGAAGGGTGCTCGTATTGGTTTCTTGCAAACAAACAAAATATTCATCACTACATACATACCATCGGACATTTTTCAGTCCATTATCCTCTCTTTTACTACCTTTTACTTCTTCTCTGGATTTTATTTATTACATACTTGAAATATTTCAAGCTCAAGAATAATGCCTTTAGTTGTCGGTTAGCAGCTTCAAATGATTTGATATTTTAATCATCATTTTTTTCGTGTATAACTTCGTTTTTTTGGTTTTATTTTCTGATTGCAATACCGACTACTGATATCGTACTAATAACGTAATTAACCGAACAAATACAAACTAAATTCCCGTCGCCACGTACGGAGGAAAACTCGATTAGTTGTATGTTTATGCGCCGCGCGTAGCGCGGCGAGTAATATACTAGTTCATATATTATTTATTTACAATATGTTTATGCATATTGTGTTATACTCTATGCTCAATTATTGTTTTGTACATAAGAGGTTTATTCTTATGTTAGATGGGTTATACCCACTTTTTTTTCATTATTAATTTTAATTTATTTACTTTTAATCTAATTATTTTTACATATTTACAATATAACCCCAACACTTTTATACTTTAGTTTACAACATGTTTATACATATTGGTGTTATACTATATGGTAATGAGTGTTTTGAGTATTAGGGGTTGTACCTTTATGTTATTACATCTTTTACAATTTAACCCGAATACTTTTCTATTTCAACTTTGGTCTTATATACTTTTCATTTTTTCAAATTTTTGGTTTTATTTCAATTTAAATTTTATGTGTTAATACGTCGCAACGCTCATGCATAGTTCAATGTTTTAACGTTAGCCTTAGATCAACATATTTATTGTTTTCAAATGTTTTTTACGTTTCACGTATGTAGTTCAACGTTTTTACGTCTACTTCATATTTTTATAATATAAATCTTAATTTGATTTTCATCAAATTAATTTGTGCTCGTGATTTTCATCAAATCAACGCAAGAGGAGTTGGTTTAAAAAATTATTCTTGTTCTCGTAAGCGATTTTGAGATGTATAACATTAGTTGTTTAAAAATAACTAATAAATGCATTAGAAACCAGAAAGAAAAAAAAATCGCTCACTAACCATATGAAAGTGAAACTTTTCGTATCTAGATGACGCTGCGTACAACTTGTTTTGCTCTCACTATGACACCATAAAGCATGGTCTAATTGTTCAATGAGCTTTGTACCCAGCATCTAGTTTTACATATGTATTTAAATTGGTTTCACAATAGAATTTTTTTCTTAATATATACAATTTTTCAATAATGTATTCTAGCTTTTGGTAAGGGGTGTTACTACTATAAAGTTATCATTATACACAATAACTCGATCATTAATTGGTCATGTATTACCACAATCATTTTTCATTTCCATGGTCCATTTATTTTTAATTCAGTACGTAAGCCATATTTATTTATAAGAAATACAAGATATTATGAATATTAAGATTACATCGTTTAGTTATTTTGTTACGTTTTTAGTAGATTAGGATTTGCTATTCAGAAAGGGTTAGCGGCGCAGCTTGTTGCCCGCCTGCTCGTTATCTTAATGTAATTTTCTTTATCCGGGAATGAAAGAATGCATTTAATTGAAAATAATAATAATAATAATAATAATAATAATAATAATAATAATAATAATAATAATAATAATAATAATAATAATAATAATAATAACCCAGCCACTTTCATATCTGAGCTATTTAAGTTTTTTTTTTTTTAAAGTCTACATTCCAGGATGACACATCTATCTGAACTCATATCACATGGGTAATAAATGTTTAAAACACAATTTGAAGAGGAATGCCTAGGTGATACATCTAACTTGTGCAACACTACCTTATAAAAAAAATTCCTCTCTATACTAATGTAGTGCAATACTATAGTGAGAACTAATTTTTAGTGTTCGACCCGTCATGTAAAAGCATAATCCAGTCAGCCTACTCATTAAGATAAAGATTATATGTAAAAGGATTATATGTAAACGAGATTTTTGCATCAAAATTTCTGATTAAGATAAATGTTAATGTAAGATTAATGAAGTATCCCTACTCGTATAGGGTTATAATTGTGAAACAAACAACTTTTTCTTAACGGCAAAATGACATATCTTATCAAACCCAAACACTACAAGTCTTCTCGCTAGCCAGTAGATAGTTTGAGAGCATTACATAAGGACCACCAACACCTAATTGTACACACAATGCTTGTTAGCTTCTATGTAACCTCAAAATTTATGTCGACACCAATTGGTGCATTTCAAGTTATCATCACTGAGGAGCACGAAGTAAAACCAAACCGTGGGCTCCAACAGCTAATACGGTACACTCAGTTTTAAAAACTGGTATGTCGAATATGGGTGTATATAAGCATTGGCCGTTTTGAGCATTCTTTCTTTAGAATAATAAGGGAAAAAAAATTGATTATAAAAAAAAGTTCTCAAGGAACCCAAAAAAAAAGCAAAATTTATATTACAAAGAAGAAAAAAAAAATCCTTGACAAACCCATTACTTATGAGATACATCAATATCAGCAGCTTATAACTTTGTATGTACCTGACAGAGTTTGAGTGGGTTAAGTAATCAAACTAACAACATCGGTGCATTTGATGGAAAGTCTTTCCTTGTTGTGAATGTCTAGAAGAGTTATCATGTCTATACTTAGCCTACTTTTAGGCTTATGTCTTTTATTTATGAAAACCAAAAATATATTAGTTTGGCATAATAAGGATACATCCAATTCGCATATTGATTAACCACGTTATATAAGTAGCTACATACATTGCTTGTGATTCATAATCCTCAAAAACATTATTTGGAATGGTTGTACACGTGCAAAAGAGTAGTAATTCATTATCCAAAATAAAATCAACATGGGTCATACCCACATGAGCTGCAAAGTGTTTTATCCAGCAAAGGGAGAGCAAATGTCGATAAAGCCATAGCACCAGGAACACATAATAAATACCACATTTAAAAATAACAAAAGAATTGTAAAACATATTGACACACCTCTTTTCCTATGTAACACTTACACTTGATTAACATTTCACTCCAGGATAGCTCTTCCTGTCATTCAACAAATAGACAATAAGTACATATAATAGATTTCTAGAATTACGAGTTTGACAAGCCACAAAAAATAACAGTATATCAACATAAACGTTCCAAAGTTGACATACTTCTGTAGTATGTGAAGGGCTTTGTTTTGAATATTATAATGTCTTGGTCATCAACCACTGCCCAATCAGATAGATTTCAATCACTTAAAGAAAAAAAAAGAAAAGAAAATAAATACACCAACAGCGTGTACTTACTTAGAAATGTTATGCAAGAGAGTGTTTGAAGTTGTAATAATCGAATATTTTTAGTGTTTGGCAAGGGCGGATTCTTCTGTCTTCAAGGATTTACATGTAAAATGACCTTTAAATGATCAGATAATGAGAACTAATTTTGTTGCAGCTACCCTAAACTGATTAATCAATCAATATAAACGGTTCTCAGGTGACTGCCTGAAGCCGCGGCTCAGGTGACAATAAGCGAGGGCTTTTGACAACTTAGGTACTTTTTTTTCGACAAAACAAATTAACAACTACTATTGAGAAAGGATATACATAATTAAACTTACACCAAGTATGCCGCTAGGAGAATCGAAAGGGATATCATGAAGCTCAATTAGAATTTACACATCTCTTCAAATAACGAAAACATATCAGAGAACAAAATGGATCCCAAATAAAAAATGGAGATTTCTTACCCTCAATGTAAATGCCGAAGAAGAATGCATGGACTCAACTTGCTGCTGAATTGCAGTTGTGTTCCACCATTCCCTTGTGAAATGTTGCATTAACCTGGTCAAACATTTACTTGCAAGATGTCTCAAATGCAGGAACAACAGAAGCTTCCATACTTGACCTTAGTGCTTCCTAAAACAAAATTTAAGGTTCAAATTATTCTAAACTTTACCAAATCACCACTAAGATCAAACTAAAATCCAGGTATAGTATCACAAAACTGGGTTCTCTAGAATCTTATTTTTCTATAACATGGTAAATGAAAAAAAAAAGACCAACCAGATCAGATGTACCCAAAGTGTGTATTTAATCCGTATCTTTAGCGATCTTTGCTTAATTGGAATTACCGAATTATTCTAAAAGGAAGGCATCCAGGCAGTAGCATGGTTTAAAAAGGCGCCCCCT
Organism: Ambrosia x helenae; assembly: GCA_030844895.1. Classification (NCBI taxonomy): domain Eukaryota; kingdom Viridiplantae; phylum Streptophyta; class Magnoliopsida; order Asterales; family Asteraceae; genus Ambrosia; species Ambrosia x helenae. Next base: position 12,521 of record JAUTDX010000541.1, on the reverse strand, counting down.
GAGGCATGCACTACAAATCAAAATTAACACCAAACCAACATTGTATATATTGGGGTTTGTATGAGGGCATGAATGAAGAGTATATGAATGGTCTACTTAATAGTAAAAGGCTAATATCTAAAACAGATGCAACTTGTGGCTTATTTGGTTATACACAGGCTAACATGTAATATCTAAATTAAACAAAATATTAAACAGTTTAATCAGATCAATCAATATGTGCACATTCCTCTGCTCCATAACAACAGCATTATCACTACACTAACGTTTGGATGGAAAATGGTATTTTATTCAGGACTTTCATTTAAAAGGCTTATTAAACAATAAATTTCCATTCAACATTCCTCTGCTCCATAACAACAGCAGTCCCTTGTGTGGGTCCTTAGTCCATCCATATTTAACAATCTCACAACTTGACTTCAAGACACCTTCAAACATAGCTTCCTGTCTACTTCTCCATGTATCAGCCTACGAAATGAATAAATCAATCAATCAATCAATATATGAGAAAACAAAAAAAAGAGAGCCCAATTAGCGATGATAACGACGGAAAAGATTGAAACTTTTTATAAATATCAGGTTATTTAGTTAAAGCCCCAAATCATAACCCTTTATAAATTCTAAAATATCAAAAATCAACAACAAAGTAGAAAGAGATAGAATATAAAGAAGGGACCTAATTCAAGAAAAGTGAGCCAGAAACCTACCAAATAACAAAATCGTAATCGTAAATCAACATAAACATTAACAGCAAACAAGAGAAAAAACCTTATTAACAACGGACCTCATTCGAAAAACATTATGAGATTCTGAGATTTCCAGTGAAGAACTGTAAAACGGGATTGAATGGTATAAAGGGGGTGGGAGTTACAAATTAAGGGAGCAATTGAAAGGGAGAATTGATGGATTCATTAACGCTTTAGTAATTGAAAGGGGTTACAAATTAAAGGGGACTGATTGAAGTAATCGAAGGATTCATTGTTGGTTGGGGTTACGAAAGGCAGAGTGTAGCAGAAGAAGATGGAAGAAACCTAATGACAATGCTTTGCATGAACATGCTTTTTCTTCTGAATATGTTGACTGTTGAGTAGCTAGGATAGGTGGAAAGGTTTCAAAAATAATGATCTGGAATGAATGCTTCTTTATATCTTCTTACAATGAATGCTTGTAATGAATTACAAGAATGAATGATTGGAACCGTTAGAAAAACAATAACCTAGAATAAGTTGCATTAGTAACTTGTACAATTTTCATTAAAAGTTGTACAACAGGGACATAAAAGGAAGAAAGGGGTAAAATTTGGATCTTTATACCTGTGCCTTTTAGAATGCCATCTTAAGTTTTGCACTTTTGGACGATTTTAGACATGTCTCGTACATTATAATGTATTATAGATTATAGATATAGATAATAACCCAGCCACTTTCATATCTGAGCTATTTAAGTTTTTTTTTTTTTTAAAGTCTAGCAATGCTTACAAGATTATATTAACGTGAAGTGTTATCTATGTAAAGAAATTATATAACTTCTAAACAGCATAAAATTGTTATAATATAACATATTCTCGACTTTATACAATGCACATTCACATCATCAGTCTTATATGTAATTAGGTTGTCCGTAATTTTACACGATTCACATGTCATAACCCTATAAATGACTCATGATACAACTTACAAGTCGTGAGTTAGATTTCCAAAGCATGATTAATATCTAATGAACAAATAGATAAAGTTAGGTGTAAAAAGAATTGTTCCATATATTTTTCTTCAAAGAAGTGGCCCCAAAAGGAGCTAATGAAGGATCCAAATTGGCAACTTGCAGTGGGAGTCTCGTATCCAAAAGAAACAAAAAGAAAATCGAAAATATATAGCCAAACAATAAGTTTAATATATAATAATGACATATAAACGTTTCTTTAAATTATTTTCTTCGTTTTAAATGACAAGAATAAAAATACAATTGAAGCAGACTAAACAATAGTTAATTAGTTATATGTTTGTTTTGTGTTAGTTGGTATGAATTAGTTGAAGAGTTAGTAGGCGGTAAATATTCAAATATGAAATTAACATTTTTTTCTCTCGAGAGTCGACAGTCTGTCTATCCATGACATAGACGGGTATGACTTTGAATCGCTTTTATGAGTACCATCTATTATTACATATTTCACACGTCTCAATATTTAAATTCTATAACTTTTATAAACTATAAATCTATAATGTATGTAACATAAGAAGAAACACAAATAAAATAAGGATCGTACGTAACTAAAATCTTAAGTTGTAGATATTTACTTTTTAGTAGCGGTTTTGAATCTCTATGAAAATTTTAGGAACATGGTTTGCATTGTGCTTACAATATTACCATTTGTGTAGGCTGACTGTCTTAGAGAGAAACAAATGTGGGCAAAGAAATCCATCGTGAACATATTACTTTTATGTTCTAATAAAAACAAAAACATACAATATCAAATTTTATATGCTTTGAATAACTCCGAAGTTGTTATTAGATGTAAAAGCATGAAGATAAATTTTATATATATTAATAAGAATTTAGATTTGAGAATAATTGAGATAGTAAATATGGTGTTTTTCAACTGCGAAAAAAAAAATATGTGTTGTATATCATGTTTAGAAACCTAGTCGGAGCTAGAGCTTGAGCTATAAGGCTGCTGGGTGTGGAGGAGGCCCATCATGGACGATGACCCTCCATTTCAGCTGCCACGTCAGCAAGGGGTAGGAGCATCATCACCATGATGGTTCAAGGGTGTGGTTAGGAGCATCATCACCTTTTTTTAATTAATTAATCATCACCCATGCTTGGTAACAGTCGAATGCATTCAAAGAAGCCAGGCGGAGGACGCAAGCCCGACAACACCTTGCCGCACACGACGATGGGGCCAGGGGCGGTGTTGCCACCCCTAGCTTCCCGCTGCCGCTCCAATGCCGAGCCCCACATAGCTTAGCCTAAACCAGTAAATTTTGAAAGTGGATACATGTTTAAACAATTTTCAGTTGCGTCTCAGATCACATATTTCTACGTTTATCAACAATGGTGACATTCTTATTAAATGATTACTTGTGTGTGTGTCCGGGGGAGGGGGGATTTAGTGAACTATCATACGTTGCCTAATTGACACTCTAAGCTATACCTTAAATAGTATTATGGAAGCTTCGTATCTCTTATTAGGGTAATGAGGACTACCACATTGTTGGATTTATTAATGTGTGACCATGTGATGTGTTTTGCTATGATTGATTATAAAATCGCCCACAAATCTTACCCTAACGAGCGTGTAACGTGTACAGAATCCAATTGCATTAATATAATCCCAAATTTTATATAACATATTTTTCAACAAAGATTTGTCATAGTTGGAATAAACATTTTTTTTTTGGTAAATTTCATTAAAAAAAAGGCGTCACAAACGCCCTCAAATCAAGGACCCCCGGGCAAAAAACAAGTCACAAATAATTATGCATAATTATACATAATCTTTTAAATGACTTTTGTTTTATTTTTAATAAATAATACACTACATTGCGAAACATCTGTGCTGAGAGCATAGACAACAGTTCTGCTTATATTTAATTATATCTTTCCATATCTCTAAAAATACTATGCGATGAACAATAAACGGTTATGATTAAGACTTGAGGGTAGCATTAACAAAACATAAATTTATTCTAACAAAGGTTGAAAGAAGATTTATTACCAATGGATAATAACAACTGAGATACTATTTTTAAAATTCAGAAAGAATGACATTTACACACACACACACACACACACACACACATAATATATATAATATATAATATATAAGGTTTAACAATCTATAGTCTATTAGGTGCCCGATACTCCATTGAATTCTCGTCACGTCTCCGCCGTAACGCGCAGATTCCCTAGTAGTATTAACTAAAACATAAAGAAATTGTTTTTTTTTTTATCGGTGATAACAATTTATTTTAAAGTTCTATCAATTATGAGTCTCTGACCACAATATAACTTAAAATGTAATAAAAACCTATATATTAGCATCATAATTCACACTTCTAGTTCTTTCAAGTTGATTCTCATACCGTCCACAATTAATAGATGTTGTAAAATAGGGTTAAAGGCAACGTTAATGATAATATATTAAACTAATAATGGATTAAAGTGTTAGGAAAGATATATATACTAATTAAATTGACACGTCAACGTTAAAGTAATTATTAAGTCTCCTTTTCATACAAATGTTCTATAAGTTTGAACTCGACATGTCTAAATGCTATTGCCTCCTACCTGAAAATCATAACTCAAAAGATATATTTTTTTATCAACTCATTCTTTACGTTAACTGTTTATAATAGTTACCCTCTCCCTTTTAATTTTTTCTCTTACTATTTTTCATATACTACGTGTAAATACTTATGTATTTTTTAGAACAAAAGTAAAACTGTAAGGTAGTCTAACTTGTGCGTTGGAAACTGCACTGTGTCTAAGATTCAACAATGGTGGTTTTGAATGACCTTGACTGTCTTAAACGCTAATATGAGTTTTTTCTTAAATGTTAGTACCAGTAGCTTTTCTATTTATAGCTTTTTCTCATAACCTAAAAGCCTCAAACTTATTCTAACCATAAGACTTTTTATTGAGCAGCATGAGTTTTTTTATTAAAAGTTTGAAGCTCATAAAAACCCATCACCAAATAACCCATAATAATATAAAAAGATGACAAGTCATTGGTTGTGATAAAATAAGTTCATTGATAATGTGATGATCGCCCAATCCTTTAATGCAAAGATAAATTTAGCATTTTTTTTAGGGTTCTGAGTTTCATACAGCAAGTTACATCATATTTTGAGAATCTGACATCACATTCTGAAGTAACTACTACATAACAGCTTCTTATTATGTGTGATATGGACTAGAATGTCTGCTTTATAATAAGAGATTTACAATTCCTAAATATCTTTTTTTTTTTTAAGTTTGGTCGACAAGAACAACATGACCACAAAATCTCCTCCTGTAGAGTACAATTCACTGTACATTCCGCATCACTTTCCACCGGGACCCACATGGGCCCATCTCTCCAACCAATACGCACTAACACACACTTCCAGACGCTAAAATACGCCGTCACCCAACCCCTTATATTCCTTCCACTCCCATCACCCCTCCTTCCACATTCCTCCACATCATCGTTGACCACCACCGTTGACTTCCGGTCACCGTACACTCACCACCGGTAATGGGCTTCTTTCCATGCCCATGTCCATGCACATTATCCAAACCCTCATCAAACCATTACAAAGAACATGAAACATATTCAGACCCTCAACATATTAATAATAATAATAATAATAACAACTCCGATACAAAATCTATATCTTCTCTACCAAGCTTACCCTCTGTCCAATCCTTAACTTCAAATACTCAACCACCGTCAACCACCACTAACCACCACTACATCACCACCTTCAAAGCCCACACGTCCCCTATATTCTCTCTCTGTCTAACCAACAACCACCTCCTCTCTGCGTCATCTGACGGCCACATCCTTCTCTGGCCACGTGACCCATCAGTTACACCATCACAAACCACACCAATAACAATCGCATCAGTTGAGACTGCAGTTAAAGCCATGGTTTTTCAAAATCAAAACAACAAGTTGTTGACTGGTCACCAGGATCATAAAATCCGTGTGTGGAAGTTTGATGAGAATAATAATAATAAAACGGTTAAGTGTGTGGCGGTTTTGCCGACAGTTAATGATAGGTTAATGAAGTTGTTGTTTGCTAAAAACTATGTTAAAGTACGAAGGCATAGGAGGTGCACGTGGGTGCATCACGTGGATGCTGTTTCTGCTTTGGCTTTGTCGAAGGATGGGTCGTTGGTTTATTCGGGTTTCGTGGATCGGACGTTTAAGGTGTGGCGGACGTCTGATTATAAGTGTTTGGAGTCTGTTTGGAATGCGCATGATGATGCTATTAATGCTGTTGTGGTTTCTCATGATTGGTACGTTAAGCAATGTTTTAGTATATGATACATTGTTATTGTTAGGCTATGGGTGTGGAGGGATTCTACTGCTTCGCCTAGTAGCACGATGCTTGTATTGCTCTCCCATAATCCCGTTTTCACGGTTTAGGCTGCTCCCATTTCGCTCGTCGATGGGCCGCCACATAAGCTATCACCTTATTGTGGGTAGGCTGGTGAAGATGGGGATGGAGCATGGGTTGGGAGATTGACCTCCATCCCTTTTTAAAAAAAACTAAATAAAAAAAGCAATTAACCAATCAATTGGTCCATCGCTGGCGTCGTGGGGAGAATGGAGAGGACAGGGACGGGCCTAATGGGGCGGTGTGGATGACCTTAGATGGGCCTCACAGGCCCTAGGCCATCCCCCACACCTCATCGTCTTATGTGTTCATATTTTATTTTTCTAGTGGTTTGAAGTTTTTACACGTTTGTGGTTAGGTTTTTAATAATACTTAGGTGATGAAACATGTTTTGATTCTAGTTAATTCGCTAGTTAAATTATCATGTATGAATAGTGTTTATGAGTTGGCCAACATGAATTGGTTTCTTTATTATAAACGCTATCTTACATGGTAATTTAACTAGTTGTTCATCTAGAAGCCAAACATGTTTTAAAAACATGAATACAAACCATGCTAAAAGTTCTAAACCACGACTAGAGGGAGTGGAGGGGCGGGAAAGAGGGGGGTGAAGCGCCATGTGGCACTTGTGGCACCCATGTGGGGGGGAAAAAAATGTGGGAGTGGAAGGGGGGAAAGGGGGTGAAAGGAATAATATTATATTGTGTTAAAGTTAAATAAAAAAAAGAAAAAAAAACACCCAATGAAAAGCCGCCATGTCACCTCCACAATCCCGTCCCCCCCCCCCCCCCCCCCCCCCCCCCCCCCGCCCGGCTTTCCCCACCCCGCCCCCCTTCCCCGCCCTCCTCTTCCCGCCCCTCGGGACGGTGTTCCCCCGCCCGGCAAACCATTACCGCCCCCTTTTGCCGCCACACTCCGTTGAGTCTAAGTGAAAATAAATCTTTATGTTCACACACACGACTAAAAAACTGGTCGTTATGATAAAGATATTCGTCCAAGATGTGCTAGAAACGTGCTTTACTGACACTTTTATGACAAAACTGATTTCGTTGGAAAAGTATCATAAGAAATGTGTAGGAATTTCCTATGTGTATTTTTTTTCATCATAAATTTTCCTTAGTAAAGTTTAGGATTTATATTGTTTAATTGTGGAGAAAATAATGTGCATAATTTGTATATTAATCTATTGTAGTGTTTACACTGGCTCCGCGGACCGAAAAATCAAAGTATGGAGAAGAGACAACGGGGAGAAAAAGCATAAACTTGTGGACACTTTGGAAAAACACAAATCGGCAGTGAACGCTTTGGCAATAAGCGCGGATGGGTCCGTTTTATACTCGGGTGCATGTGATCGGTCGATAATTGTATGGGAGAAAGGCGGTGGCGATGGGCGGCACATGGTGGTGGCCGGGCACTTAGGGGGCATAGTAAGGCAATTTTATGCATTGCCGTGGTGGATGATGTGGTGTTTAGTGGGTCAGCGGATAAAACTATTAGAGTATGGAGGAGAAGTATTGATGGAAAAAAGTATTGGTGTTTGGGTGTGTTGGAAGGGCATAAAGGTCCAATTAAATGTTTGGCTGCTGCAGTGGAGAGTTGTACACCTTGTAGTAGTGGTGGTACATCTTAATCTAGTTTATGGTGGAGTTTGGATTGTGAGATAAAGATTTGGAAATATGGGTACCCTTTCTTTAGATTTTATTATTATTCTTATATTTTTTTTTAATCATAGTTTGTGTGGCTATTATATGTTTTGAGAATCTAATTTGTAAATATGAGAGTTATATGTGTTTTTTTTTTCAAAAGGTATATGATTAATATGTAGAAAAAGGATGTAAAGTTTACTATAGATTATGATTGGAAGACATAGATTTGTTTGTAGTTGAGAAGATTAGTGTTTCTATAAATATCACATCTTTAATATTGGTAATACTATTTTAAAAAATGATGCATATTATTTTTTATTTATAAAAAATAGAAAAAATATAGTTTATACATTTTTAGGTAACGGGCACAATGTGAACTAAAATTAAACAAAAGCATTCTGCTAGTGAGGGAGTGCAACCTCATTTTGAACCAAGTTATTCAAAATGAACTAAAATCATAAGGGGAACTCTATGATCGGGTTCATAAACCAAATTTTTTGAACGTCCCTTTCTTCAATGAGGGAGTGCATCCTCATTTCCCAAACTTTCCAATCTTTGAACCAAATTCGGGTTCATGAACCAAACTCCAACCCCAAAAACTCATTCCACTTTGTTTGCCGTGATGATGGTCCATTTGTTACTAGGGATGGCAATCAAACCCGAACCCGATGGGTAAACCCGAAACCCGACTCATTTGGGACGGGTTTGGGGTCGGGTAATCGGGTATGGGTCCGGGTATGGGATTAGTTTTATTTTTTTCACGGGTTTGGGACGGTTTGGGATTTGATGATATACCCGTTTACCCGACCCGATTACCCGATAAAGTATACCCGTTTACCCGATTAGATACCCAATATAATTTCTAATATATCTTTTTAAATATGTATGCATAATATATCTACATTGTCATCTTGTGCTAAAATTACCAAAAAGTTAGTGTATATTATTTGTTATCTATGTCTTTGATTGTTTTTATATGACTTAAATATTTTATATTTATACATTGTAATCATTTACCTACACATTAATAATGGTAAATGTAATTGGTTAATAGTTACCTAATAGATGTCAGTCGGGTTTTGGTCGGATATACTCAATGAGTAAGTTTAAAAATTAATGGGTTTACCTGAAACTCGCGGATATACCCGATACCCGATGGGTAATTACCCGACACAAACCCGACGGGTTTTGGGCCGGGTTTGGGACAAGCATACCTAATCGGGTATGGGGTTGGATTACCTAAACCCGTCCCAAACCCGACCCATTGCCATCCCTATTTGTTACTAAACCATTTCCAATCCTATCGAATACCGGGCCATCCTTAAGTACAGACTTATGATCCTCATATTCCTTGTTGACAAGTCGTGCCCGGTTTGTAAGAAAGCTTGTTTGGACAAATTTGGGGAACACGCCCTACACTGTAAGGAAATGTCGGGATTTAGTCAGGATGCCTTGTGGATGTTTTTGCGAAAGGCTGTGATCTCAGGTAAGAAAGAAGCCCAGATAATTTTTTGACGGACCCGCAAGAGGGACGGTCCACCTTAAAGCCAACAAATGTCCTTGTGTTCGGTGGGCGCAAGGTAAGCATGCTGTTGACCTCACTCGGGTGTCCCCTCTCGTGAGTTTCGGGATTCTGGTTTTGTAGCAGGGTAAGCAGTCTTGAAAGCTGAATACAGGAAAGTCGCTAAACATGAAAACGTCTGCCTGGAAAAACCAGCATGTCTTCGTGCCCTTTGCTTTTGATACTTTTGGGGGCCTTGCCCCCGAAGCCATCCGGTTTCTAGATAAGGTGCAAAAGGTGAAGCATGGCAATTGCTCGACTGGCCATGGACCAATGTTTTATTTTTAATAGAGTAGGTTTGTTATCCAAAAGGGGGTGGCGTTGCAGCTTGTTACACAACGCTTACCAGCCGTCCACTTGTTTGTAATGTGTTGTGATTTTATTTTAAATGGTTTACATAAAAATCCTATCCTAAGAATGCCTCCTTTTTCGTAAAATATCAGCTGAAAATAATAGTAAGTGGCTACACAAAAGGTTGATGTAAACGTTAACATTGTGTTAAATAGAGCCTGTCTGTGGTGCGAAACAAAGAAGAAAATTCATGGTCATGATGGTGGGTAAAATACCATAATCCAGAAAGTCAAAAACTGCCGACCTCCTAGACAGGGTCCACCGGGCACCGAGTCCTCTTTTAGTCTTATATTCTCTCGTGACCTCCTCTTCAATCAGTTCAACACTTCAACTCCAACAAAAGTGTTCACAAAATTGTGGCCCAAAACATATAAATAGTTGTAACCCCATTTGAGATTTAACTGCTTATATAAAGCCCAACAATAACTACTTATTTTCTATCTTCTCTATATATTAATCTATACTGTATTATAAAAGACACTCTAGACACAATAGTAATTTTTGTCATATTTTAACTAGATTATATCTCGGAATCATTTGGGATAGACATCAACCATTGCAGGGTGTGATTGAGGCGGTGGTCTTGAATACGTGACTTTTTTTAAAGGAGTATTTTAACTTATTCTGCTCTAGATGAAAATAGAATTATATTTACTAGTTTGAACATGATTAGTAACTTGTCTAGTTGCCTATACATAATTAACTAAAATAACAATAGATAAATGAGCAAAGAAACAAGAGAACGTATAAAATCAAACATAGCACTAATGCAAAGGCAAATAAAAGTATAGCAAAGCTAAGGCATCGAGATATATCTAAGACAAATTTATCAATACCTTAAAAGTATAAAACCTTAACTCAATGCCTCCAACAACTCCTAGCTTTGATTAGGCCTCCGGAGATAAGTAAGTACGTCTTACAAATATTGTCAAATCTGCCCACCCCATCTTAGTTTGCCTTTGCTCATCATCCCCTTCACTGTTAGGATTTCCACAGTTTTTATAAGAGTTGTCATTTGCTTCACCTTCACCTATCCAAAACGTCTCAAGCTCCATTCTCTTATCTTACCTGGGGATGCATCTCATCTCAAATTTCTCTAAAAAAAAACTTAATTTCTTATCTGATCCATCCTTGCAAAGTGTGCTAACGCATCCACCCCAGCATCTTCATCTCGTCGACCTTCATCTTTTGCACATTTGCGTTTCTATATGGCCTTAAAATCGGTTCTATATAACATTGTCAATTAACTGACACCCTACACACAATTCCTCTTTATTTTTGGTAAGCTGGCAATCATGTATTAGCGGGTTTAACAGGTCTCTGTCGACGCGAACAACACAAGTTCTAAACATGAATACACTTTTTAACTTCTTTATATCCCATGTTTATAATACAATTATATGTTTTATGTACCAAAAGGGAAAAGATGGATCCTAACCTTATAATTCTATTCATTTAAAAAAAGTAAAAAAAATCACATAGTGCACTTTTCAATTAACAGATTTAATCGTGTCTTATACAGGTTACCATTGCCAACCCTAATTTTTGGCGTGACTCTTTTCACATAATGCTACTATGGTTGCTCTCCACTTGCGCGAACCTGTTTTAACGTTGTGAGTTACATCATTGTCTATGTCTCTGTCGTTCTAGAGAAACAACTTTAAATGCTTAAACTGGTTGTCATCGCGAGACAACTTGACTTTATTACACGTTATAAATAAGGTACTTGTTTTTGAGAGACTTTTAGTAAACCTTTGCACAGTAAGGTTAATCATCAACCCTTTGACCTCCCATTTAAGCATGGTTTATGCTTCGCACTTGACAAATATCATCAGCGAAAAACATGCACCATGAGATTTCATCCTGTATTGACTTGGACAACTAAAAAGAAATAGGCTCAACGTGAATCCTTGTGAAGGCCCACTTCCATAGGAAAGAAGTATGTGTCTCCCACTGGCACATGAATGCTTCTTTTAGCCATGTCATACATATCCCAAATTATCTAGACTCATTTTCTCTAAAGAGTATCCCATATCATTTACAGGGTATACTATCATAAGCCTTTTAAAAGTCAACGAACACTATATGTAAATTTGTCTCTTATTATTATACTTTCTCATTGATCTCCTTATAATATGTATTTCCTCTCTATAGTATACCGCCTTGACATAAATCCAATTTACTTCACCATAAACCAGTTTCTCCGTCTAGTTCTTGTCTCAGTTACTTTTTTGTACAATTTATAGTAGGGTGTTAATCCCATTATACTTGGCGTAACACTAGGCGTCTACTTTTGTTCTTGTGGAAGAAATTAAAACGCTACTCCTATATATCTGGAACCTTTCTAGTTTGAAAGATATCATTAAAAAATGCCAATGATTAACTCATTTGTTCCTAAACACGAACTTCCATACCTCGATGGGCATATTGTTCGTCAACCACTTTAGACCTTCCCACCTTCCTGGGGGCTTTGATCACATGTTCGTATGTTATATTACAACAAAAGCAGTTATTTTTTTTTGTTGTTGTCATTTGGTAGCGTGATCTTCTCTTTCTTCTTGGTCGAACCTACTATTATTGAAAATATTGTGAATGTGATCGGGTGTCATGGTCCGGTCAAAGGTAAAGTTAAATGTTCATAATTACATCAAACTTATGTAGCTGGTGGCAATAAGGGTGTCGAATCTAGGAAGAGTTTTTGGTTTGTGTTTTAAACTATGTTGATTTTAAAAAGTAAACAAATTATGAAGCTTACAATTCTTTTTATTTTTGTTTGTGAAGAAAGTTGTTAGAAGGTCTAACGATTTGTGATTACTAATAAAAACTTGAAATTGGATTGAAATGATTTTGAGTAAAACA